>JZKD02S1633178.1:702596-713273 GCA_000966675.3 Picea glauca
ATAACCTATGTCACAATCCCTAGTCAATGTGGAGGAGGGATATATTACATGAAGGAAAAAATACCAAGTACACATGAATTATTATTAATATTCATGGAAAAGAAATGGATTAAGTTTGAGAATCAAGTGCACATGAATTATTATTAATATTCATGCAAAATAAAGTAATTAAGTGTGAGGATCCACCTCATATTTGGTTTCCTATTTTTTATGGAAGGTGGAGGATCTCATGGATGCTTGAAATATTTCCTCCTTAAAATCCTTGAGAAATATTTCCTCCCCAAGATCCTTAAGAGATATTTTCTCCCTAAAATATCTTAGAGATCCCTTTCTTAGTGGATCTGATGAGAGATCCTCTCCATGGTAGTTAAATCTCCAAATCCTATATAATGAGGGATTTCCATGGAGGAAGGTGGGAAGGGAGATTGAGAATTATACCAAACTTATGATCTCATGAGTGGTATGTCATTTGGAGCATCAACATTCTGTGTGTGGACTATTTAAGCAAGGGTTTGGATAAGGGTAACTGGATGAAGCTATTGCACTCACATCTATGGTTGTAAGTTTTCTTCATTGTTGTTCTCATTAATATAATATGCTTGCTTGTTTCTTTCAAGTCTGTGTTTGATATCACATGAACTTGTCTCTAATAGATAGATCTGTTTCAAGCTAATATCAATAGAGTAGGAAGTTGGATGTATCTTTGTTTGTCTACAGGGCTTATCGAGGATTTTAAGATTGAAGCTCAACTCAGACTGTGCAAGGACAAACACCGATAAAAAGGTACTTATTTTCTCCTTCCTCCTCACAGATTAGTTTATCTATATCTAAAAGGAAGTCAGTGTCCATGTTAGTCACCTTATGTCTTAACAGTTAAGAGTCTAGATCTCAAGAGGAGATCTACCTGTCCGCAGGGATGTTTTCCTACAACAGAAATTTGCGACTCCACTAGGGACGAATCAAAACTTTCAGTTGGTTTTTCTCACAGACCTTGTCTTACCCTTTGTTATTTTTATACCTTGTTCACCCCCTATGTTTGATTTCATATGTTGATTGAATCCTTATTCCATCACATACACTTTGAATGCCAAAGTTCAACTGAGTTTTTGGGTTTTTTGGACAATTTTCTGGGTTTTAGGACACTAGCGCTCCCATACCTTGTTATCAGAGCACCAACACTCCCTAAAGGTCTTATACAGAGAGTTATAATGCTCTGGTTCCCCTTACACCATAGCGCCATCTTTTCTTTGCAAAAAAACCCTTCTAGAATTGTATTTTTTGAAATCCAATCTCTATTTTTCCTTTGCTCAACTTCTTTGTTCTTCAATGTTTCTTCCTATTGACCTTTGACACTCTACTTTCTGAGAAATAAGCACTTTGTTGTTTATATTTTGTGACCTTCTTCCTTATTTTGAGTTTTTCTATTGTTGAGAACTTGGAATCAATCCTCTACTTTATTCTCTCTTATCCGACTAAGCGGGAACTCTGGTGAAGGGCATCAGAAATCTGTGAATTATCTCATTTGGCTATTTGAGGTCATTTTTCCTAAACATCTCTCTTTTGTGTGAATTGTTTGATTTTCTTTGTTATCTTTTGTTTTCTCTTTGCTTCTTGTTTCAATCATAGCAAGAGTGTGTGTTGTTTGTGTGAAATTTGCTTATGCTTGTCCTAATCTCCTTGGTATAAAAGGGTAGTTAGCATTAGAAGTTTTGAATTGAATTAATCATCATTCGCATAAAAACAACAAAGATACATCTTAGTGATTGGTTTGCATATTAGAAGGAATTTGAGAAATGTTTCGGCATTGCATTGGATTAGATTGAAAATAAATTGATTGAGGAAATTCTAGATTAGTGTTTGATAGTGAAAACAACTCTTTATCTTTCCCTTAAATAGGAATTCATTGAAAAGAAACGATTGCTTATCAACTTTTTTGCATCTTTTTGGAAATTGAGTCATCATTCCATCAGTTTCACTTGCATACACCCTTTGAGTAAAGAACAGCTGTAAAACGAATGCTAATTAAAAATTATCTAGAACTTTTTCATTTTTAGGATCTTCCACCAATAGTAGACTAGGGTTAGCACTTTGGATTAGGCTGTGCGTACAACTCTCCAAAGTTTCCAAATTTTTTTTTGAACTTTTGAACTTTGGATCTTGCCTCTTAGAAATAATTGTTTTACTATTATAACCCTAAATTACACCACACATGCTTACCTGGCATTAGGCCAACTCATATCCCTTCTTTGCCAAAAAATTGTTGAACAACTCTTTGAAAATCCTCTTGAATAAAGGCCCACGCGCCCTAACTCAATATTGCACGCGTGTACACGCTGGCTGACCCAAGACAGCCTGCGTGGACCGACAAAAGCATGGAAAAAGGAAAGTTGCCGACGGAACAAAAAGCTATGGGTGAGTTAACTGAAACTCCCAGCCATGCATGGCCGAGGATTCATCCAAATACCTAGATCCTTCTAGCCTATAAAAGAAGGGGTAGGGGTACCATTTGGAGGAGGAAAAATATAGCAAAGAAACTCTACCCATTTACGTGTTCAACTGTCCCAACCGTTTAGCCTTTCCTAATGCCAAAGGAGATTTAAAGAAAATCAGTTGAAGGACAAAAGAAGAGGAGCCCAGGATCAGGTTCAAGGAGCGATGGCTGGTCTCAACTTTTGTAAGTTGATTCATTTTAAGTAATAAAGAGAATGCTTTTCCCGTCCCAATTCATGAACTTTTTATGGTTTGATTAGTTTATGTTTGATTTCTAACCCGTGAGTATATAAGTAGTATGCATGCATAGTTGTTGCTCATCTTGAATGTAGGTCAACTTTGGAAGGAGTATTGCGAACAAGTAATCAAGCACAACGAAGGATCGACATCAAACGTCGGTAATGAAGTAGGTTTATCTTTCCATGCATTTACTAAGAAAAGGGGATTTAAATCTAGGGATGAAGGTAGAAAGTAATTCCTATTCGGTCATATCTGCATGCAAAGTCTGAACTCTATTTACTAGTCTATAGGGTGTTTTTCCCCAATAACATTTACCCAAAAAGAAAAAAATTTGAAAGCGGCCTTTTAAAATTAAAATAAATCCATTGGTTTTTATTTATCAATAAGGCACTTACAATATCTATCATAAATGAGTTACTCTAATTTGATCGAATGGTCCTAATCATCTCTGACATTTTGAAGCCACCTAATTTTTAAAAGAAAAATCTTTAATGCTCACTTCAGAGCTTCACACTTCGGGTATTCCAGCAAACCTAAACAAAAAAAACCATGAAACTTCAAAGTCCCGAAGATAGCCACTCGTGATAATTCCTAAAGGACTTACAGACATGTCATAGGACATGTTTATTTTAAAATATTTTCTTAAGTTGACACGTGGTAGTTATTTTTTGACTTTTACGTCGAAGGATTCACTCATTTTCAAGTGACATGTGGCAACCCTCTTTTCTCGACACATCATCAAGAATGACGTCATCTCTATCACGTCGCTTCGGGAGATCGCCTTTCGGGAGTTTTAACAAATATCGAGTTCACAAACCTATGAAGTATCAAAGTGTCGAAGTAAAGTAATTAAAAAAAGTGAAAAGTGTTTCAAAGAGTTAATTAAATATTTAATGAATTTAATTAATCATGATTAAGTGTTAATTAATCACTTCACAGTTTCGGGCTCTGGAAGATTTCTCTTGTGCTATATTCAAAACTTTTTAATTCTGAACTTCTGAAATACTTAAAGTTAATAGGACGTTTTGAAACATGATTAATTAAAATATAAAGAGATTACTTAGGGAACAACTTCTCTGTGAATTCAACCTTCGAGAAAATTCTAACCTGTCATAATCAATACTTCTGAACGTTGAACCATCGAAGTATTAATGACATTTATGATTGATTAATCTTAATGATTTCAATAAAGATTGTGAATCACTAGGTAATGAATTCCATTAAGTTTTTAATAAATTCCTTTTCAGTAGATCTATACGAAGATCGATAGACTTTTTTGAATAAAGCACTTCGAATTTCAAAATCATTTTACCATTTGCAATTAGCAGTTTTTATGCAGTGTAGATATTACAAACTTCTCTTGTTACAGGTAGGATAATTCTATTTCCTTGAGGATTATGGCACCACGAAAAGATGCAAAGAATCTTGATGCATCAGGTGATGATTCAAACCCAAATGTTTATGTTCTATCAGACACAACTCTATGATTTACAGACACCATTAAAAATTGGAAGCAAGATTTTGATATCTTAGAGCATGACATTATCAACTGTCTAGACGACTCTGCCAAGAAATATGATGAGCCTTTTTTATCCAATATTAGAACAATAACATAGTCATAACTGCATAATATTGTCTCATGACCCAAAATTATACCCTACAATGATATGATAAATTGGGCTTTGGAACATGTCAACATCCAAACTAGGAGTGTCA
Source organism: Picea glauca (assembly GCA_000966675.3). NCBI lineage: Eukaryota > Viridiplantae > Streptophyta > Pinopsida > Pinales > Pinaceae > Picea > Picea glauca. Next base: position 707,043 of record JZKD02S1633178.1, read on the forward strand.
TCAACCACCATCACACCGTTGTCGGCTCTTTCCAAATAGAGAATTTGCAGGTAATGTACAAGCTTTATCATACACCTAAATATACTTACAATGCATCATTTCTTATAGATTTTGAGAAAAGAGAATGCACTAAATTCGGTAGAAATAGTCATGATATAATCAATACTTGGTGGGGACATCTGGAAAAATCCATAGCCAATGCTCATGGTATGTATGCTCATATGTTATATATAGCCATGATGATATTTTGTATATTTGGGAAGAAGAACCCTACACATTTCTCAGTTGAGTGGGTAGCCATCATGATTGAAGTAGCCGAGGGTTATACCTTCAATTGGGCTAAAATGCTATATGATAATTTGGCCAAGGAAATTGTTGAGTATCAATCAGAAAAATCAAAAGGGAAACCTTCTCCTTTTTACATGTTACCATATATTATGGATGCCATTTTTTTCATGACCCCTTTTCCCCTGATGAACTGTAGTTGGAACTCGACCATTTATGAGCCAATACATTTTTACCACTCCAAATTATGGGAGGAAATTGCCAAAGATTTCTTTTATGAAATTTGTCACAACGTTGTGGTACCTGTTCACATAGCTATATATTATCACCACCGCCTAGGATTTCAAAAAATATTATGGGGATGTAAAGCCTCGTTAATTTTCAAGACTTAAAATAAATAAAAAGTTTTCTAAAATCTCCTACTGAATTTAGTTTATAATTTTCTTCGTTATTTCCTTATACTAGAAATAAACAACAACATCATATTGATGATAACAACATAATGAGAACAATAATAATAGCATAATAACGAAAATATAGCAACATATTAATGATAATAGCATAATAATATCAACAATATAATGAAAACAACATTATAATACATACCTCCACCTTCTGGTTGGTTATCTAGTCCCTTCTCTGTTTGATCCCATTCTAGTTCATGCCCAGACTGAATATTAACCTCCCAACCAACTAGGAACAACCTATCCGGCTCCCTAGCCCCAGGATTCATTACGGTTTCCTGGCCCCTGAGCCCAAAATTCCCAGCAAGACCAGTGCCCTGTGAGAGTTACCCAAAAACATTTCTTCCAATTTCCTCCTCCTCCTCCTCCTCCTCCTTCAGAAATTCTCAAACCAAAAATAAAAATGAGATCTTCTTCCAAGTGCTCCCCTTCTCTCTTATCCTCCTCTCTCAAGTCCCCCTCATTAATCCCCCAACAACCTTATCCTCCCATTAATTCCCCAACAACCTTATCCTCCCATTAATTCCCAAACAACCTTATCCCCCCATTAAWTRCTTCACCCACWTTTAATAATAAAATAATAAAAGACTCATTTACTATATTTTAATAATTAATTAAATTCAAATTTAAAAATTAGGATAAAAATTATTCAATTTGGGTTGTTACATACACCCACCCTTCAAGAAACTTCATCCCGAATTTAGAGTAATTTACAATGCAAGGGTAACGACACATGATTCATACATCCACATCAAATAAACAACATCATCAATTTAAAACACTTACACATACTAGTGTACATGTGCAAGGCATACATGTGTATCTAGCACATAGAGGACTCGTACATGTACTAATGAAAATAATTATCACACCTAAAGTAATTCTTGTATGCGTTCAATCCAATCAACAAGACCATTCATTTCATAAAAGATAGTAAACTATTTAAATGTTCATAAAATTCCTCATTTACAATAATTTAGCACAAGCTACATTCACTTAGATAATTTTAGCTTAGTTAAGTAAATATAAATATACATATATACATATATTTTTCTTTTTTTCAAAAATAAAGAGTAAATCTAAAAATTCTTCTATAAGGAGAAATCTCCACACACTCTCAACTACTTCTATTCATCCTTCCTCCCTAACTTACTTCCATATTCCATCCTTATCCTTCCTTTGCTGGACTATCTTGGAGCGTCAACTATATTGACCTAACTCCAAATAGAACCCGTAAGCGGAAGTGTCAACTCTCTTGACCAAGCTTCCCCAATAGACAACTGACACTCATCATCACATGTCTAGGGGAGCGTGAGATAACACTGCCCTCCCATGACTCCAGGTTTCATAGGATACACGGTGGGAAATTCCTCCACCCTTCTTAATAGGACTAGGGTTCACACCCTACCATGGAATATACAGTGGCACTGTGTTGCTGGGAATTTTGTCATCGTATATTCAGTTTTAGGTAGTCTCACCACCTGAAAAACGTGCACTGGTCCATATATCATAGCAATTCATTCGAACCAACATAATTTCACATATAAAGATTCATACCATATTGTTTCTCGGTCGGTGTTCAGGACATCAAATTTTATTATCATTATCCTTTGGCTATTTCATAGCCCATTGATCTGCAGAATAGTCTATAACACAAACTCATACATATCTATACATTATCATCATGTAAATGCATTCAACCATAATCTCAATTCGGTATCCATGTACCAACAACTTTAAATTTCAAAATTTTCATGTTAGAAATAGATCGCATAACATCCCCATAATTCAATAATGTTAAACATTCATAGAATTGACATTCACATAATAAATTGCATAATATTCATCATCATTCAAATAACATTTAAACACTCATAGAATTGTCATTCACATAGGTTTATATGTCTTAAAAGTTCAAGTGTATCATTAATAATTTCACAGTGACTAGAAAATAAAAATGATTAGGCCTTAAGTAATTCTAGTTATCTAAGTCAAAAGGTGGCATTACATACACTCACACTTCAAAACAAAACTTCTTCCCGAAGTTATGGCCATTCTCAATATAAGGAAAAATTCATGACACAACTTATGTGTTTCTTCTAGGATAACAAACCCTATTCTATATTGGTCCCATTGTACCTTCACTAATTAAAACATGATGAGACTATTAATATATTAATTACAACTACCGCTATTTAGTAAACACCTTACTGTGTCTCGATTCTATTTTATTGTCACTTTTCATTTAATTAATGATAAGACATACTTTCTCTATAGATTTATTCTTCCTAAGTTCCATAATTGAATTATTTTAGAACTAAGGTGGGATGGCCGGGCGGGAGCAAGCTTTTGAAATGGCGCGGGCGACTCAGGCGAACCAGACTCTCTTCGTCCCGGGCAGCTTTTGAAACTACAGAAGCTCAATAAACAGTGGTTACCAGTGCGGTTTGCTCAACTCTCTGGACTGAGAGGTTCTTTCCTTGACTGTATGGTTTATCTTATCTCCCTACTAGTATAAGGTGTTAGTTACTCTCTCCTGGACTGAACTGCTTTAATACTTTCCAGCCACTGCGGCTTGTTTTGTCCTCTTGCTCGATAAGAGAAGAACCCATGGTCTTGGACTGAGTACTTCTGCTTGGGCCGGGCTACCCTGACCCACCCGCTGTCAGTCACTCTCTGCTTTGTTTATCCCCCGCACTGACCTGTCCCTCTCCTACCTTATTGACAACCAGGTGGGCAAGAAGTGGTACCCTTCTCCTTTACATAATGGACACACTAAACGATACTCTATTGAATCCTTCTGATGAGCTTCTCTGGAAAAAAGTAGGATTCTTTGAGCATGTGGACTCCCTGGAAAAAAGCTATAAGTCTCTCCCCCCAAAGTCTGTCACTCTCAACCCAAGTCCTGCTCCTCCCGGCTCCGACAACACTTTCCCCAGTTCTACTGCTGCTTATTCTGCTTCGGAATCCCTAACGCTCCATCCTTCCGCACTCCGAGCTACAGTAACTGACTCAACTCCACTGACAGCACACAGACTTACACAAAAATCCCATTCGCTTCCCAGTGACACTCTTCCCGTTAAAAACTTCTCATCCTTTAGTGCTCGACACCCTACCAAATCGTCCCACAGGGCTCCCTTCCCTGTTCACTTGTCTACCCCTGGACGAAAGGTTTGGAAAGCCAAAAAATCTATTTCACGACTGGTTCTGGGGGACGGGGTTGGATTTGAAAACTTATGCAAAATGTCAACCTGTTCGTTAGTAGGCCGACTTTCTTACAAAAGCATGAGCACCCTTCCACTGGAGGAGTGGATTGAGTTAAACTGGCTGCCTCTACTTGGTTACTCCCCAGAAGTGCTTTATCTTTCAAAGGGATGGCTTGGTTTCCATTGTAACTCGCCCGATGATGCTACCTTACTTCTCTCCTCTTTCTGGGTCTTCGGAGGGGGCAGTCTCATGCTCAAGAGATGGCGAATGGCGTTCAGTCCGGATACAGACTACTTCCAACTCAGGCATCTATGGGTCCTCCTCCCGGGACTACCTCTACACCTCTGGAACGCAGAAGCTCTCAGAGCTATAGGGGATTCCCTTGGTAGGTTCATTGCTCTTGAACCCCAGACTCTTACTGGTCCCTCGCGAAAGTTGGGTAGAGTGCTGGTGGAACTGGATGTTACTGCTGGGCTCCCGGAAAACCTGGATATAGATTGGCGGGGAAGGATTACTCGACAGAAACTGGACTACTTAGGGCTCCCTTTCCGCTGCAATCTGTGTCGTGAAACCGGACACCTTAGGCGCTCATGCCCTGGTATAGTCCCCTTTGACCCTGATGATGAATCTGATCTCTTTATTAACCCTCCGGCTTATACGGAGGCCGACCATGCACTTGCTTACCTGGACTCCCCACCCCTCCACTCCACTCCTGATCCAGAGACGGTCGACCCATTACTCTTTAAATTTAACCAGATCTGTCCCAACCTCTTCAAGACACTTTCAGCAGCTGAAAAAGTTTCCTTCCAAAGTTATCACTGGTTTTCTCCCCGTGGCACTGACCCTCTCCCTACACAGATTGAAGCTCAACCTGAGTCACTTGACACCTCACCTAGATGCCCCCCCTCGGTACAAGTTGCACTGCCTCCACAAGCTGCCTCCCCTCAGTGTACTACCTTTCCATCTGATAGACAGGCAAGTCCTCCCCTTTCTCCTTTAGATCCGACAGCCTCTCCTCAGCTCCTCTCTGGTTATAGGCAGCCCGAAGACGATGATCTTAGCCTCTTGGACATCTCGACAGAACAGACTTCCTCCAATATCCGACCGGTTATTATGCCTGAACTACAAATATTCAGGGGAAAAGAGATTATTCATCAAGACATGGGGGCGGGCTGCTCAACCCCCCTTCTTCCGGAGCAAGCTGATAAAGCCGCTGTTTGGTCTAGAGGTATTAGTACAGAGCTATCCCCCATTCAGACGCGGAGCTCCAGAAAACAAAAGGAGCGCTTAATCTCTTCACAAACTGAAGCTGATAACCATTCTCAGCAAGGTAAAGCCCTTAGAGCACTGAAGGCTTTGGCACGTTCTAAATGATTTTTCTTTCACTCAACATTCGGGGGATTGGAGGCACCCTCAAGGCGGCCTCCTTCCGCAGGCTTCTGGAACGATCAAAGCCTGATGTTATCTTCTTACAAGAGACCCTTTCGGCAGACCACACTGCCTGTGATTTCATTTATAGTTTCCGTCCTTCCTGGTTCACTGTGGCAATCAGTTCCTGTGGAAATTCGGGTGGGTTGCTAGTGGCATGGGACCCTAGACTGTTTGATTTTAGACCTTTCCGATTGAATGGTGGTATTCTTCTACGGGGCTTCTGTCATGCTACTTCTCAGCATATAGCCCTCCTTAACATCTACGGCCCCTGTTCGGACAAGAGGCGGTTCTGGTCTTCACTGGCGGAGAAGGGCCTCCTTTCTTTACAAAACCTCATTTTAGGCGGGGATCTCAACCTTTTACTCTCAGCCGATGAGAACTGGGGAGGTACCTACAGGTCTGGTTTCTCTGAGACCTTCTACAAAGAGCTGTTCGATTCCCATAATTTAATTGACATCCTGCCGACACGATTGACCCCTACTTGGCGCAACGGCAGAGTTGGTTCTGAGGCAATTGCAAGGCGACTTGATCGCTTTCTAGTTGCAGATAGTTACCTCTCCTCTCCGGGACTGCCTTCCTCCTGGGTCGAGCATCCGTTTTTCTCTGACCATGCCCCCATTTTCCTTAATTTGAGACCCTCGGCGCGGGTTTGCTCGACCCCCTACAAATTCAACTACCACTGGCTCTCTGCTGCTGATTACACTGATATTGTACACGCAGTCTGGAGAGACCCGCGTTTTCTGTCTGAAGCAAACGCCCAGGTTCGACTGGTCTGGAAACTGAAGACATTAAAAGACCAAACCAGATCTTGGTACCTTGCAAATAAAAAACTGGAACAATCACG
>JZKD02S1633178.1:716354-728479 GCA_000966675.3 Picea glauca
TTGGTGACTGGTTAGAATAGATCCATGATCCTAATTATTCGCCGTCTGATGTGCTTGCCTGTCTCCACTGACCGGATGTTTTTGAAGTGTGTACACTTGACGGGTCTGCGTTTTTTCTGCTGGTCAATGCGTACAGGGCTTGTATATGATTTCTCTTGGCGAGTCTGGTTACTGCTGGTTACTACGGTCGTTCTCTGGTATGGCGTACAGGGCTACACTGTATATGTAAAAGATTTTATAATTAATATAAACTCGAGCAATTTTTTTCTTGAAAAAAAAGTTCCATATATGACCCCCATATATAAAGTATAGTCTATTTGTTTGTTCACTAGCTAGAACGTTAGCTCATCATCAGTTCTCTAGTTGAGTTCGATATAAACTTCCTTAAGTCATACATACAATCCCACCTAGGGTATCTTGATAATGATAAACAATCGTTGTTCACTTTGATCATCTCTCTAATGTAATTAACTCCCTTCTTATAGAATTGTCCTTAGACTATAATTCTCGTTCATCCTCTCACTTACTTTTATGCTCTAACCTACTTATTAATATTATTTTATTTTATTTTATTTTTTATTTATTTTTTTAAACATTATCTCAATTGTTTAATACCCTTTAAAACATCGTATCATTTTGCATTTCTTACATTCTCACACCTTGTTTTACATTGATAACCTTTGTATTATATAATTATTTATTTATTACCTTTATGTTACATCTATTTTTATCTAACCATCATGTAGTCCAGGTTATGTTCTTAGTACACTTTGTGAATATCCTCTCACTCTCTTCAACTACCCTTCATGTCAACACCTTAATGCTATATATACCACATTGCATAAAACATGTACTTTTTACATCTTACCTACTTGTATGTCAGTTCACACTGTAACAATGCTAATTATTTTGTACCTTCTATAGGTTTGAAAGAATCAATGCACTTTCCTAAGCTGAGATGTATGATTCATGCCTCATCTTCATTCCCCTAATGGGGTCATTTGGTAAAGAGACTAGTTGTAGATGTAATACTCTAGTTTTGATCCCTAGATTACTAATGTGTACGTATATAATGGAATAGTTATAAACAAAACATATATGACTTGTAAGTTGTACATTGATAAATAATGTAAACACACTAATGGATACATGCGAAAAAGGACAAAGAATAGAGGGCTATGAGTTTGTGAGTGGGGAAAGAAATGGGGCTTATGTGGGCTAAGTGAGAATAATATTATTTTATTATTACCCTAAGTTCTCTAACCTTAAGTTAATTAAATATTTTCTTTATGATTATCCTTAGTCTTTTTACCTTAGTATTAGTTGACAAAATGAGATACATGTCCTTCCTATGAAGGCACGTGGTATCTCTTTAATGTGAATATATTCTATGATTTTTGGCATGTAAAGGGGTTCTTGTCCATCATTCTTCATTTTTCTTCCTTGAGTTTTCAGATTTGAGCTTAAGCTACAATAGAGGAAAAGTAGAATAATGTTTTTATTATTATTATTATTATTTATTAGAGAGTTAATTTAGAAAGCATTCAGATCCCTTTATAAGCCAAATTATAAGCAAATAGAATAGGATAATTAAAAGTCACAAGCTATTGGTATAGACCTCTCAAGTCATGTAGAGAATAAGTGTTTAAAATAGACAAAGTTATTGTGGCACGAATAAACGACACACATTAGAAACCCAAGAAAGTATTTGTGACTATATATATTTTTTTGTAAATAAACAATATCCAATATAAATACAAAAACTTAGATTCAATTCTGGTTGAAGCACATTTATATTCAAAATGTTCTTTATCACCTCACCACACATGCAAAAAAAGAATTGAATGGAAAATAAAAAAAAACCTCACTAAAACCCCAATTTAAATAAAAGTATTTACAAGATGTTTCCCCAAACTTAAATATATTGAACATCCACCACTTCTCAAGATATGGATGTCACACTATACCTTAAATAACATATTCATCCAATTTATCACACTATATATTTAATATTACACTCATCCTAATTCAATGAAAATGACAAACTTACCTTTTTATAAGATGAAATATATGTTAAAGTTAAACTTTAACCATTCCTTTTTAACCAATTAATAAAATAAAATAAAAACAAAATTCAATTTATTATTAATAAAATCTTAAAAAAAAATTCAATTTATTATTATTATTTTTTTATTTTTATTTTTTTAAATATCATTTTTAACTAATTAATAAAATCATAAAAAAAAAAAAATCAATTTATTATTAATAAAATTTAAAAAGCAAAATTCAATTTATTATTATTTTTTTTTTTAAAACAAATACTATTCATCTCAACTATTCTCATATAAAGGCAAGCTAGTTAAGCCAACTAGACTCTTACTTAACTCATGGTCTATATATTTTAAATTTATTTGAATGAATCTTCTTTTACCTGAACCAATTATGATGAATTAAAAGTCCATGGAAATATTGTAAAGGTCAATCAAGTCCAATAAGTAATTGATATCTAAATCCAACTGACCTGCAAGTATGGGGTTCAACTCTGACATGCAGGTTAACACTGAATCTATTTCTGTCAACTGAGAGAAGACAATAAAGAGGGCATTTAACTGCCTACATGATTAGGTGAAATTGGTCAGAGAACGAGTACCCAAAGGCGACATTATGACAGGTAGGTTAATTTTTTATTTTTTTTAAGAGGATAGGAGAGGAGTCATTTATTAGCTGCACTACTCTAGGGTGGGCTGCATTTATTAGCTACACAATTTGTGAGCCAAGCAGCTGAATATTTGTCTTTTGTTACCGACACCAATTAAGAATGCCTGCAAATGACGACCAAGCTTCGTACCATCATTGATTTCTCGCCAAACTTCCACTTGCCCTTGTTCTCAAGCTTCGTACCATCATTGATTTCTCGCCAGACTTCGACTTGCCCCTCTTCTGCAAAATCCCAGCTTTCCTCTTATTCCGATCATCATCCTTAAACTTTAGATATTATACCACCTTTCTCAAGCATGGGGAATGCACTGGACATATAGAGGGAATAATGGTGCAAGTCATAATGAGCCAAAGAATGCTCTATTGTCTGGACCTTTTGTTCCATCTTCTAAGCAGTTGGATTGGTTTAATGCAGATTGGCAATATAATTTGAAACAGATGCAGTTATGTTTTAATTTACTTGAGCCATTCATTGTGTTTATATGGATTTTGTTTCAGATATTAAATTGCAAATAGTATATCCCTCGGCATCTCCTTGAATATGCCACCATTTTTCGTAAGTGTGGCAGATTAAGTCATGTTGTAACTGTTGTACATGAGTTAAAGTTTATATGTGCTCAGATGGAAAATAGGAAAGAAGTTTCATCCATATGACAATTACGAAGGCTTGAGGAAGAAAATATTTTACGGGCTCAAGGTCAATATGAAATGGCTATTATCTTGGAAAAATATATTATGCAATATTATGGCAGTGGAGATGAATTAGAAGATGTATATCATTTGACTGGGAAATGGCTAGTTGAAGGTCGATCCAGCAGTTCACGATCGTTAGTACAGTCAACATCCTCACCCACATATGAAACCATAGTAATCAAAAGACTAACAATGTCATCCATCCATTTCATTCGGTTCCATAGAGAAGACCCTTTCTTGCCCATATGGGCCTCTGTTCCATCCTCACTCCACTCATCCTCGTCGTTCAAAGGGGGCTTATCCTTGAGGTTTATGGGGTTTCTGAGGGCTACGCAATGCTGCTTCCCATTAGCCTCTTGGTTCGTAGACACATGGGGATGGAAAACCGATATAGGAACTATCATCACAGGATGCTGACAAGAAAGATGATGAAGTTGCAGGGCATTGAGAAAAGGACCACCAGGACACTATTTTGTCTGGGAAGATCCTTTCAAGAAGCCTTGCTATCTATTTTCTTTGGTTGTTGGTCCATTAGTTAGTAGAGATGATACATTCATTACATGATCAGGATGCCAAGTTTCACTTCGCATTTGGAATCCCGCAGATGATATATCAAAGACTGCTCATGCTATGTATTCCTTGAAGGCGACTATAGTTTTGGTTTCATTTTTTTTTGTCTCATGGATGGCTGACCGAGGCACATTCTCAGGGTGTTTTGTGCTCCAACTCTTGTTGAGTTCTAGCTATGGATATGTTTCATTTTCTAACACGGGATGGGTAACACAACGTTCTCATTTTATTCATGCATTGCTCCTTTATTATCAATCTATGTATGTACCAAAATGGGCCCCTTGCTTCCTGTTGTTTAGGGTTTCTCACTTTTTTTCTTTGTTGGGTCATTGAGAACTATTGTTGTGAGGGATCTAGATTGGTTCTATTGGAGGTTGGCATACATTTTGGCTTGGATGATAGTTGTGCAAAGAGATATGTCCAAAATCCCATAGGTTGGAATGGATTTAATGAATTCTGATCAAATAATTCATATACCCAATTACTAAAACGCCCACCCAAAATTTGAGTATGTCCAACAATTATGCAAGGTGTAGGTTACCTCTGAATATCAGCAGCAGCCACCAGTACCCTGAAAACCTCTACTTTGAAGCTAGAAACAAGGGCACCATCTCATTAGTAAGTCTTGTGTTGTGGTTTCAGCAAAGTTCTGGAAGCTGGCTAGTTTGCAGCATTATCAAAAGGCTTATGAAGTTGGCTCATTTGCAGCATTACCAGAATAACTTAGAGGGTAAGATGCTTAAGGATATTTGGGAAGTTGGGCTCGTTGGAATGGTGATAAGATTTGGATAATATGCTCTCAGAATTTCTTCCATAGGGTTTGAGTGATTCAACTACGCTGAAAAATTTTGAATTTGTTTGAAAATAGACTGTCGGTTGAGATTCATGCATGGATTGCTGAGCTAACCTTGTTGAAGAGTCTGAAATTTGTTTGCAATTGGCTCAATGGGAAAATTTATCGGAATCTTGGAAGTCAGACTCAGTAAGGTTTTGGATTTATCTACAAACCAGTTAAGTGGGCCCTTGCCAAGCTAGCGCTGTAATGAGGAAAGCTTCAAATTTTGTTTGTGATCGAGAATAGGATCAATGGTAACATATCGAAGGTATATGTGTATTGTACATGTCTTCTTTGTTTGGACTGGCTAGAAATTGGTGGTACCAAATCAGAGGTCTTCATTTTGGGTTGGCTAACAATTGGTTTGACGAAGAAATGCCAAGTGCTTCTATGCTGCATATCATTTCTAACAACATTGAAGGTAAAGATATCATAATCATTATTTTTGTTTGCTCCATCCATAGCTCTGTGCCCTTGAAGAACAAAATAGTAATGGATGGGTCTGAGAAATTGGATAAGGTGGGAGAAGGAACCAATGGGAAGGTGTACAAGGGAAGGGCAAGAGAACAGGGAAATTGGTTGCTCTTAAAAATACTAAGTTAGAGAACGATGATTGTTAGATGTGAAGCACACTAAAAGAATGAATGGGAAGCCTCTTTTGTACCTAGTTTTTGAATAGACAAATTTTGATCTCAACAAGTACATCAATGCTTATCACCATTGCACAAAAATGCCTCCCAAGATGATCAAGGGACTTAAATCCTCACAGCTTGAAGGTGGAAAAGAAAAGTGGCATGATAAAAATAACAGATCTAAAACTTGGTAGGGGTTTTATAGTTCATGTCGAAAAGTTTCACAAGATTGTGACCATTCGGTACAGGGCTCCTAAAGTTATTTTAGGGGCTACTCACTACTCATTATCTATTGACATTTGGTCTGTTGGTTGTATATTTTATTAAATGCAAAAGGTTTTCAATGTTGCAGCTAAAATGTCCCAAATGCAAGCTTTGTTCACTGGGCATTCTGAAGTATAACTTATGAACATTTTCAGGTTCTGAGGAACTATCAGTGAAGAAGTGTGTCCAGGAGTGATTAGATTGAAGGACTGGAATATCTGTCTTGAATGGAAACCTCAATATTTAATCCATGATATTCTAGACTTGTGTAACAACCCAAATTGGAGCCAAATTGGATTGCAGATTCATTTCCTGTAACAACCTAAATTGGATCCAAATTGGATTGAAGATGAAAAACAAAAAATATTAGTGTTGTGAGTGGTGAATCCCAGGTTTCAGTTTTGAAACCGATCTCTAATACCATATGTAAAGCCTGGTTAATTTTCAAGACTTAAAATAAATAAATTTTTTTCTAAAATCTCCTACTGAATTTAGTTTATAATTTCCTTCGTTATTTCCTTATACTAGAAATAAACACCAGCAACATATTGATGATAACAACATAATGAAAACAACAACAATATAGCATCATATTAATGATAACATAATAATATCAACAGTATAATGAAAACAACATTATAATACATACCTCCACCTTCTGGTTGGTTATCTAGTCCCTTATCTATTTGATCATGTTCTAGTTCATGCCTAGACTGAATATTAACCTCCTAGCCAGCTAGGAATAGTCTATATGGCTCCCTAGCCCCAGGATTCCTTATGTTTTCTTGGCCCTCGAGCCCAAAATTCCCAGCAACACCAGTGCCCTGTGAGAGTTACCCAAAAAAAATTCTTCCAATTTCCTCCTCCTCCTCCTCCTCCTCCTTCAGAAATTCTCAAACCAAAAATAAAAATGAGATCCTCTTCCAAGTGCTCCCCTCCTCTCTTATCCTCCTCTCTCAAGTCCCCCTCATTAATCCCCCAATAACCTTATCCTCCCATTAATTCCCCAACAACCTTATCCTCCCATTAATTCCCAAACAACCTTATCCCCCCATTAAATACTTCACTCACTTTTAATAATAAAATAATAAAAGACTCATTTACTATATTTTAATAATTAATTAAATTCAAATTTAAAAATTAGGATAAAAATTATTGAGTTTGGGTTGTTACAGGGGAACTTAGGCACACTTGTAGACTGGTTCATTGAGGCTAATTTATCCTATAACCAAGCATTTTGTTGTTTTGTTTCTCATGCCCTTCCATACTTTATACCCAACAATATGGCTTGCAGAGAAGTAGCATACCAAATAGTAGCAGGAGGTATCAACAAGGAGTTGAAAGCAAATCAGAAAAAGGTTTGGCCAACTTTTCCCATTAAAGTTGGTATGTTCACACTATTAGATTTTGGTCATTCTAAATTTGAGGCCACGGCCCTGGAAGATGTCAAATTAGTTGACATTAAATTCAAGAAGCATGATCCACATAAGATAGTGGAAAATCATTTGGCTCAATTTAACATGAAACGATACATCCATGAGAATCATCCTTATGACGAGATGTTCAGGGGAGTTAGATATTATGAGGAAGTTCAAACAAGATTCCAGACTCTACCTCCTGACCAACAAGTTGGTTTCCTCAACTTTCATAATCATAGACAAAATATTTTGTTGAAGATATTGCAAGGAGAATAAAAACCCATGCCTTCTTCACAAGAAACTAAATCCACAAAATATGAAACAAGTTTCTCCACTAAGCAAACAGTTGAAGAAGTACCAAAAAGTCCAAAAGACTTGTTTCAAGAAATAAAAACATCACTTGCAGGACTGAATGATCCACAAGTATTAGCTCGGTTCGAAGATTTCATGAATCTGGAACAAGTCATTCCTCATTCAATGCCAGCTACTTCTGCTGGAACCCCAAATACAATAAGACAAGAACATTCCACAACAATTATTTCTCCTATTAAATCATTAACCCCTTTACAGACTAGATTTGGAAGTCCTAGTCCTGAATTCATTTTTATAGGTGATCTTACTCCTATCTTTCATGAAGAGATTCCTCCCTCAAATTTATTTTTCAGCAAGAAATGAAAAGCTATTGTGAAAAGAGAATCTTACCAAAAGGATGGAGTAGTCACTAAAAGACAAATATTGGTGTATGATGGGAAAGACCAAGATGGTCCTAAGTTTGCAAAAGAAGTTGTAGGTTCACTAGGGGATTTTTCCGCTACCAATCAATGGTTAGTGGAAAATTTAACCGAACAACTGCAACAAAAATTCCTCTTGGTATAGAAATTGCACAATGAAATATATAGTACACAAAAAACTGCTAGATGCAAGATGAACCAGGACATTGAACAAATCAGGGCTAGTTATCAACATCAAATGAAGCAGTTATAGGATAACCTTGAGATTCTCTACTAGAGTTCACAGACCAACAAATATTTGATCACTCAGCATGACAATTTGATTGAGCAGTTGCAGGTTATATTGACCCTAACAGAGAAAACAACGATAGATATTACTGCCTTTACAACACAAGCATCAAAAATCCATGAGAAGATGGAAGTTGCTTAGCATGAGCTCTTTCAAAAAGTAGATGTTATTCATAAATGCGATCAGGCGATAAACCTTTCTCTAAAGAATATTTATGTCAAGGAAAAAGAGGCTTGCACAACCAACTCTAAGTTTCAAGAAGTTATCATATGGAAGCAAAGAGCTAATATACCGAGTCTTACCCCTCTCTCACATTCTGAACAAGTAAGAGGCGAAATGGCCCTAAAATCGTCGGAAACAAATATGGAAGAAGGAAAGAAACTTGCCAAGGATGTAAAAGAGGCTTGCCTAGAGGAATTGTCTTCAATAAATCAAAATCCGATTGAATTCGAAGGGAATAATATCTTAGAGGAATTGGGGCAGATTGAAATAGAAATGAACCAGCAAAGCTCCAAAAAGAACAAGGAAAATACTCAAGAGGCCATCCAACAAATAAGTGATATTAATTTACTTAAAATCAATGAATGGTTTCTTAATCCAATTTCACAATATCAGATCATAGTCCAAGACGTGAACAAGATCTAGGAGAAGCTGCCACAAATACAGAAGAAGATGTTTTCCTTTGAATTGAATGAAAGGATTGAGCCTTCAAGATTTGCGATAGCATTGATGGATATGTGTACCCAATGCAATTAACGGAGAAAAGAGAGTGTAACTGGGAGAAAATGAAAAAACATACACAACGTCCACTTTCTCCACCCACTCTACCTTTCACCCTCCAACTTGTCACACTCTACACATTACTTACCCCATCTAAACCTACCATCCACATTCTTGCATCCTCTCATCCGACCTCCTTATTCGACACTTGTTCCCACATCATCCTATTCGTGAATAGAAACACTGAGAAACTTGTCTAATTCCCCCCCCCCTCCATATCTTCAACTGTAATTCTTTATCCCAATGAATGCATTCGAAGGGACAGATGGAAACGAGATCAAATGGAAAAAACAATAAGCCAATGATTGTGGTGGCCTTAATGGAAATGTATACTGAGCTCAAAGAACAAAGGAAAACGAGCGCATCTACGAGCAAATTAAGGGACAGATGAAGCATTAACATGACATATGCATGCTTTTATTTCATTGTATTATATTTTTAGGCAGATATCGTAGGAAGTCCAATGGGATTTTAGTTGAGATAATTTTTGTATAAATAGATATATTTTATATCTATTCAAGGTGGATTCCTGCTGAATGTAAAAGAGAAAACTTTTTTAATATTAATACAAGTGTAGACAAAGATTTAAGTTTCGTTTAGTTTGAGTTTTGTGTTTCCTCTGTGTTTCCATTTCTCCGAATTTCTTTCTGTAGTTATTAAAGAGTGAAAGATTAAAATTTAGTACTACATCTACTGTGATCATAATATGTCAGCAATTCATTCAGTAACAACTTTCCCTCTGTTATTACTGTGACTAAAACAACACCTTTGATCTTTGTGAATTACTGCATTTTTATGTCATTTTCAAGGGTGGATCTTCTACTCTTCTTTTACTGCAAACAAGGTGAGACTTATCTGTAATTGATACTTGACTTTGTTTTAACAATTTTGTAAATATTTTCTACATCATTTGACATTATAATTGTGACTCAGATAACGAGATACAGCCTCTGTACTGTCTTATCATTAATTTCATTTAAAGATGAATTCTTATAAAATTGAAGGTAGAAAAAAGCACTCACAAAAACACTTCATTTAAAACCTTTGATGCTTGAAATTATTATTTGAGCCTTAGAATCAATCTAAGGAACAACAAGGAGCATCCTAAAATTCTATCTTTCTTCTATTGCTTGAGGAAGCACCTCAAGTGGTTCTGGTCCTGGGCATGCTTCATCTCTCTAGATACTGCACAAAGAAAAAACATTGTTATAAGTTTTTTTCCTCAATGAATTAAAAGACATACAAAATGATGATTTGTAATTTAACCTAAGACAACTCACCTCATATTCTACTGATAATTGTGAGGGTGTTACCCTCCTCCGCG
Source organism: Picea glauca (assembly GCA_000966675.3). NCBI lineage: Eukaryota > Viridiplantae > Streptophyta > Pinopsida > Pinales > Pinaceae > Picea > Picea glauca. The sequence goes on from JZKD02S1633178.1 coordinate 726,609, forward strand.
ACCCCAATCTCTCAACGATGCCAACCTGTGTCAGTTACAAGGATCAAATAAATAAAACTAAACAAATATGCGTAAAATCAAATTCACGATACATAAAAAATATCATCAATACAATATCTCATCGTGAATATCTCAGGACTTGACAGAAAGTTGCTAGTAGGTAGAGCACTTGAATATACAACCTGCTTCGAGGCAATCTTTACTATGGAAGCCTCGATGGATGGGGATGATGGAAATGGTGGTGGGGTGGGTGGCATATGGGTGAATCCACTGTGGATGGATGCAATGGAAGAGGTGGTGTGAATGGGTGGCCTGCGGGTGAATCCAGTAGTCATGCATGGAAAGAGACGGATTTTGGGGGTGGGAAACAATGGAACCCCATGGGATGTACACGTGATGAGAACTCCCTTGTCTTGCAGTACGCTAACCCAGAAGAAAATCCCAAGTTCCCAGGGAGTGCAGTAATACTGTAATTAGTGAATACATCTGCAACCTACATACATATTAATAATATTGAACTATTAGTACCAAATAGTAAAATTCAAAAACATAAACACAACAAATTTGAGATTTTAATGATATTTAACTCTACACATGAAAACCTGTGATGTAGGTGACTTGTCCTTCCCCGGTCCCACATCCTTTAGAAACACAAAAACATTAAAAATTTGACAATTCCATAAAATAAAGAAATAACTATGATGAATTTATGAAATGTGACACATAACCGTGTATGGGGTACACCCAATGAGCATACTTCCTCTACTACTACATCAGTGGTGGAGATAAGAACTGATGCATCCATGGATGTAGAGGGTATGCTACATGGACGTAACAATTGCAAAACAACATAAAATAAAATATCGATATAAATACACGGAATACAAAACAAATATATAACAATTAAGAACATAGTGATGGTTGAGATACTAACCTTCTCCATGAAGCTATGTTTTCCACTAGCCTCCATAGGCCCATAGCAGGTCTTCCCACAACTCAAGCATCTGTGAGGTTCACATCGATGACTACTATGTCCATGTGCCCTCTCCTCACTAAACTTTGCTATGTGGGGTGAAGTTTCGACCCCTCTATCAATGCCATCGATAGTACCTCCTGTCAAGATAGTGCAACAAAGTTGTCGTGTTGCACTAGGATCCGGGTCAATGATGAAATAACTCGGTGTACCTGTTGCAAGATCTCTAGAATAGGAGGATGCTTGGAAGGGGGGTCAGTCCTTCGCCTGGGGGGATGAGGACCTAACATGGGATTGTGCCTGACATGTTCTCAGTCCTGTGCAGACCCTTGACCCACCCAATGGAACTCACCCATGTCAAATTAGTTGACATGGTGACCCAAAATAAATTCCACCCATAATTTTCTCAAACAATATAAAGGAATTTCCCTATTATTGCAGGGATTTTTATAAAAAACCATATACTACCTATCCATTCAGTTTTGACTAATCTGTGGATGGTTACACCAGTCAATACAAATGTGTTTTTTGGTAAAAGTTATTTATTTTTCCATTTCAAGGATCCCTAAAAATAGACAATAGTTATCATTTTGAAATACCCAAGTCTCTCACTTGGTTTCTATCCAATCCACTACTTTAGTACTCAAATTTTATTTCCCTATACTCATAAATAGAAGTAAATTCCCCTTGAGCATTTGCAATGGACTTCACAATGACGGAAAAAGAAGCAGTCAATGACACTTTGTGTAACACCCTGTTTCCCCCAGATTGTAAATATAACTAAAACTGGCCAAGGACTATGGAAAAACTCATAAGTATGAATGTGTGCTGTAAATGGACCTGCAGGAAGAGGTCAATGAATGTAAATGATAGTTTGAATTTATTGCAGAAATGCTGA
>JZKD02S1633178.1:761027-771241 GCA_000966675.3 Picea glauca
GCTTGTGGGGGCTAGGTGAGGTCCTCCACGGTGTCACATAAGCCTCTAAAGGCATGTCTTCATCATTCGACATGTGGGTCCTGGTATCCAACTCATGGGATTCAAGCCCTATGGAAGCCCAAGATAGGCTCGTTCTTCCAAATCTGTCCACCAAACATGGTCTTGCAAAGAAAATGAATATGCCCTCCAAGGATCTCAAGTCAAATGCATCATGATGAGTAAATCAGGTCAATAAAAGAGCCACCTAAGCATGTGCATCCAAAACTACCTTGTCAAAATAAACAAGTGCTCAATGACCCTATGTAATTTGCCAAGTTTAGGTATGGGAGGGTTGACAGAGTGACCTATTGGGTGAATCATCCCCTAAGTGAAGGAGTGTTTCTGAGGTGAAACCCCTCTCTATGACATGTGGAGTAAATGATGTGGATGGGGGTAATACTTTTGGGCATGGAGTTCATGACATACAAGGGATCGTAGTGTTTCATCGATGGGTGCCTTCGTAGAGGGTGAGCTACACCTTCGTTTTCAATGCATCCTTTTTCCAAGCCCATTTATTGCCATTAGTTAATTAGAGTCCAAACTCTGGGTAATCCCTAAGAGTGAATCAAGCTTGGGGGAAATACCACAGTTTCACTTGAAGGGATAAGAACACATAGTGCCATGGGGGTATAGTCTAGCTTGTAACACATTTTGTGTAAATCCCTCAATTAAGTGGGACATTTATATTATGTGTTTGCTTTTGCAGGTCTTTGGTTTTTTAGGAGAAGCATTTCATTTCTCTCAAGACCTCTTTGAGCGAGCATCTGGAAGGTTTATAATTACGCTTTTATCTTTTGCCAACTATCTCCCCTTTGGGCCTTCAGCCCCTTCTTTCCATGAAACGAGGGACAATATTTTCTTGGGTCAGGACATCCGAAAACCCAAAAGATAAGGAGATGGGGGGATGAAGTGTGGAAAGTGACAAGTATGATCGGGAATGGCACGATGGCTTTCCAAGTGGACCTCCCAATAGCAAACCAATCCCTAAGGGTGACCACTAACTAGGTTACAATGTCAACCACCAAGGTGAAACAAGGCAAGGAACATAATGTCCAAGCAGGTGTTACATAATCAAAAGCAGTTCTAAGTGCAACAAACTCAAATGCCTCAAATATTGAAATGACACTCACCATTATACATGGCTTGTACCTCATGGATCAAGACCCAATGCCTTCCGGAAGCAAGCTGGTGTGTGGATACCCTCATGATGAATCTGGGATCTGTGGTGGCAAAGCGAGCTTCCATTTGTGCAAGTGGACATTGTTGGTCAAGCTGTATCTCGGTACTCCATGTCTGCAACCCGAGGGCCTCAAGAAATCATCTCCTTAGTTATCCCTAGAATTGAGGATAACATTTCCAATCTCATTGGACTTCATATGGATAAAGTAGAATTTTGGATCCCATTCAAAATTAAGCAGACTTAAGAGTTTTTAGGATTTCAAGATTGGCAGGATTGCAACATTTCCATGGGATTCTATCATGTATGAGGGTATGGAATTGACATTTAATCAAGAGAACCTAACCCTCTATGTACCTCAATGTTGGTGGCATTGATTGTTGAACTCCTCTATCAAGACCCTAGTGAAAATATACCCTTCACTCAGGCAAAATCACTAATTAGGAAAGTTGAGTTTTTTCTACCTTATTTTAATGCTTAGAGGATGATACTAATGAGGATGATCCTAATATAAGCAATAGTTTTGATAATATGTAGTTTTTTATGTAGCGTTATTTTTGTTGGACTCTAGAGGCCATTTAAATCCCCTTTGTTTATGTATTTTGGTTTAGATATGGATTGCACTCAATGCTATTTTGGTTATATGCACCCTTGCTATATACTTGAGAAAACTTTATTTTTTGTGTCAAGTAGTTTGGATTCACAAGGATGTACATGAATATTTAATTATTTTATCAAATTTGCCTTTCCAAGCAACATGTAACAAATTACTAGGGGTCCATAGAAGGATTATTGCCAATTGACCAAAGTGGGAAGAAATTTGTTTATGATAAATGATTTCTTCTGTAATATCATCATGACTCTCGAAGTCATGTGCGGTCGCAATACCAAACCAAATACAACAAGTAGTTTGGTCCTAGGCCAAGCCTTGGCTGAACTTTGGAAATCTTGATGCCATAATTCTTTTCAAATCCTGCTAGTTATTATCCTATTGCAATAATTATTTCCAGGAAGAACGCCCATGTTGTGACGATTCCACCCGGAGGTCAATCCAAAGGAAAAACAAAACAAATAATTGAGCAAATACCAAACTAACAAAGGAAGAAGGATAGGATTTACCCTAATATGTCTTCCCTCCAAGAGGTACTCTTATCCTTCAGATGGATTGGTCTCGAAAGCTTGTAGTAGTCTTGAGAAAACACAACAAAGTGCACCAAAATAAGCCAAGAGTAAAGAGCTCCAAGAATTGACACAAATGCCTCAATAGGTAGATATTCAACAAAATTGTATTCTCAAAGAAGTAGCCAACAACAACAATCAATTGGAATGAGAGGAGGAGCCTCAATTTATATAGGAGGCTTCATCATCCTTCTCATTCAATATTATTTTATATTTCTATAGATCTAGTCTAGGAGAACTACAAAAATGACATGTCTTCCAACTTACTAAAGGAATCCAAGTCAAAATACAATAAAGACTTGCCACATATACAATCATTCCTTCAAGAGAGGAGGTCATCGAACAATAGAGGTCGTACTAGGGTTCAAAGAGGCTCAACATCTCCCTCGAATGCAAGGGGAGACCCTCAAAGTATCCTAAGATGCTCCTCCAATGAGGAAAATTCCAAAAACATGCCAACGTCTAGCATCAAAGAGTGGAACGGTAACACATGTGGGATGAATGATGTCCAAAACAGGGGGTGACTCCTCCAAATAGGCTCAAACATCTACATGGGAGGTCTCCATAGTAAAATAATAGCCTCAAACCATGCAATCAATGCCCACAAATCACAGATGGATTCTCCCCAGGACAAAATGTGTCCACACGTGCCATATGAGTCATCAAACGACTAGTCACAAAGACTTCCCATCACAAGGATAAGGTCACAAATACTTCCCACAATCAAAACCCTCACACATAATAGTTGTGGAAAACCCTTACACAGGAAGGTCAAAATCAAAGACAAAGGTCACGGTACCCCACAACAACAATTTGGAGAGGATTAACCTTACACAGCAGTGAACAAGGAGGGGCTGCATCCTTAAAAACCCCACACAACAGTATATAGAAGAGGTCGTACCTCAAAGGTTCATCACACAGCAGTAAGGAGGAGCTACAACCTAACACATGTTTAATACAGAAAGGAGGACCGCACCTTAGCAACCCCACACAACATAAAGGAAAAGGGGTCGCACCCTGTTAGCCCTCCCACAGCAAAAAAGAGAGATGTCGCACCTCTGACAACCCTCAAAGGAAGCCGCTGCCACACTACTCAAACCCTGCAACACCAAACAGAGAATAGGCCGCAGTAAGGAGGGACTCCACCAACAAAAGGAGGCCGCAACAAGGAGGGACTTCAGCAACAAAAGGAGGCCACAACAAATCTCAGAATGGACTTCAACAACAGAGGATAAGGGCCGCAGCAAAAGGAGAGATCAACGCTCACATTAGAAGAAAAGTGATACAAAGAGTGAGTGATATGAGAGGGGGGGGTTCTATTTATAATTTAGGTTAGGGGTAAGGTTAAATTAAAATAATAATTAAGATATCATGTTTAAATTAAACAATTTAAACATGATATAATAAATATTTTAATTTAAACTTAATTAGTCCTTAAAACAAAAATAACATAAAAACCCCAAACCAACACAAGGTAAAGGAGGGTTAGCAAGGTGGAAATACTCGTTCCTTCATTTTTCATAGTGAACTTATTTCCTTATCATCATTGCATATGGGACTTATCCCTCATGTGGTTATGTCCTTCTTCAAGGAAGGTCATGCACCATCAAAATACTTGATAGAGGATCAAGTAACCCAGAACTTTTTTGGGGGTCTTATCCACCAAGGTCAAAGACCAAGGATCAACCCATGCCACATGCATGGGTACCCTGGACATTTCCAGGGGCCCTAGGCTTATCTAGGGGCTTTAACTGCTTGGTCCTAGACCAAGAACCCTAGTTGTATACTGGGGGCCCTCTCAGGGGTCTTTACTGCTTGGTTCTAGACCAAGAACCCCAATCATATACTGGGGGCCCTAACAAGGGTCTTTTTCCATGGCACTGACAGTTTGGTCCCAGACCAAGTACCCCAGGAGTGCACTGGGGGCCATAGATCTCGTCTAGGGTCTTATCTATCCTCCAACAGAATGGCTCTTGCAGCTGCTTATAAATTTAACACTCCCTCTTAGCAAGAGAGGCATTCTCAGCTACGCCAAGCTTGTCATGAAAGTATACAAACTTTGTCAAGGAAAGTGACTTGGTGAAAAATTTTGTTGTCTGTTCTGCTGTCGGAACATACTGAATGTTGAGAACGTTCTTTTGAACCATGTCCCAGACATAATGATATCTAATCTCAATGTGTTTCGATCTGTCATGAAACACTGGGTTCTCAGTGAGCTTTATACAGCTCTGATTATCACAGTGAATAACTCTGGGTTGAAGCTCTTAACTGAACAAGTCTGAAAGTAGCTTCCTGAGCCACACTTCTTCTCTGCCAGCAGCACTAGCAGCAATGTATTCTACCTCTGCAGTGCTTTGGGCTACGGAGCCCTGTTTCCTGCTGCACCAGGAAATCATAGCTGAACCCAAACTAAAACAATATCCGGAAGTACTCTTCCGGTCCACTGTACTTCCCATCCAATCTAAATTTGTAAAGCCATGGAGCATTACACCTCCACTGGATGTGTATCTGAGACCATAAGCTACAGTCCCCCGAACATATCTCTGGATATGTTTTACTGCAACCATATGTATATGCTTAGGTTCACACATGAACTGGCTAAGAGCATTTACTGCATAACAGATGTCAGGTCTCGTATGTACGAGATACATCAAGGATCCAATGATCTTCCGATATAAGGTGGGGTCTTCTGAATCTGAACCTGTGACTTGATCTTGGAGTTTCTTTAAGTTAGAGATCATTGGAGTCGTCATGGACTTGCAGTCCATCATGCCAAATCTGTGAAGTATATCAATTTCATATTTACTCTGTGAGAGAAAAATCTCTCCTGGTTTCTGCCAAACCTCCAAGCCCAAAAAGTAGTGCATGAGCCCCAAATATTTCATTTCAAATTCTTTAGAAAGCTCCCTCTTAGTTTGAGCTATCAAGGTTTCCTCTCCAGTGAGGAACATATCATCCACATATAAGACTAGAACAACTGGATGAGTTTGAATGATCTTTATATAAATATTTGGATCTGCTATGCTCTTGGAGAATCCAAGACTTTGTAGAAAACTGTCTATTCTACGATACCAAGCTCTTGGAGCTTGTTTCAACCCATACAAAGCTTTCTTGAGTTTGCATGCATGAGATATTTTATCATGTATCATGAAACCTGCCGGTTGTTCAATGTAAACTTCTTGTTCAACTTCACCATTAAGAAAAGCAGTCTTAACGTCCATCTGATGAAGTTTCCAACCAAAAATTGTTGCAAGTGAAATAATGATTATTTTAGAAGAATACCTTGCAACTGGAGAAAAAATCTCGTCGTAGTCAATTCCTTCTTTCTGAGAGAAACCGCGAGCCACAAATCTTGCCTTGTATTTCTCAATGCTGCCATATGTTGCATGCTTTATCTTATAAAGCCATTTTGAAGTAACTACAGATTTACCATGAGGTCTAGGAACTACAGTCCATACATCATTCTTCAAAATGGAATCATATTCTTCGTTCATAACATCTTTCCATACTTGATGTTTGAAAGCATCAGCAAAGGTGGAAGGTTCTGAATCAATTACAGTATTTAATTGAGCTATGAGACCGGAGTACTTATCTGGTTTCTTGCTTTCTCTGAAGGTGCCCTTCGGAGCTAAGTGTTTTTCTGCTTCTTTCAATATCTCCCGACACCAAGATGGTTTCCTTTTGACAGGAGGTAATTCCATTGGGAATTCAATAAAGTCTCTTGACGAATCTGCTACAATTTCAAAGGTTTCCTCCCTCTGCTCATCTGGAGGAGAAGAATCAAATGATGGAGCTTCCTGCTCTTCTGAATCACATGAAAGATATCTGGCCCAACATAATGTTGTTTCTTCATGAAATGCCACATCTCTGCTTACTTCAATGAACTTTTGGCCAGGGATATAAATCCTGTATGCTTTTGAGGTCTCACTGTATCCCACAAAAGTTCATTTCTTACCGGAGGGCTCTAGTTTAGTCCTCTTCTCTTTTGGAATGTGTATATAAACTTGTGGTGATCCAAAAGATATCTGCTTTGCTTTTGGAAATTTAAGTATTTTTTGTTTTTCCATGTCTCGTGTTTTTCTAGTCTGTTGTTTACATTCTTGCTCTTTGTCTTTGTTGAGTTGTCCACTATTCCAAGCTGTGTAACTTTGGTCCCATTGTTAATATTTGGTCGTTTATGGACACTAATATAATCTCTCTTAAGAATACACACAAAGTATTTGAGAATTTGTCTTGACCAAATAGATTTGAGCGAATCAATATGGCACACAAACCGATCTCAAATTAGTATTTCTTGTATGAAGTCTTGTAGGCAAACTAAAAATGTTTTGGGCAAGAAACAAATTCTCTGTTCTAAGCTTAGAAGTGCTTACTCTCTTTGCAAGCAAATTATTATATCAGCTAGTAATTTGTGTGGGCAAACCGTTTCCCACAATAATTAGTTTGTGTAGATGGGCTTGATGAAGAGAAAAACGTTTTGGTAAAAGGATAACAATTGGTCTGTTGGCGTCCTTGATTGTGTGAATTTTGTTTGGAATAAAAAATTTAGCATTAGCATTTCAATGTCCATCTTACTTGATTTTTGTACATTTAAATGGATATGCCATAGCTTGTTTGAATGGTAGGCATAAAGGGCAGACTGGAAGATGAATTACCTGTTTCAGGGTGTGGAATGGTATCTTAGTATTAACAATAAAATGTTTAGTATGTGGGAAAATTGATTTGTTGGAACAAAACATCACCCGGATTTGTCATTTTCGAGTATATTTAATTTTGAAGAAAAAACAAATTACAAGAGAAGGTTATTGTGTGTGTTGTTTGTCTTTTTCTTTCAATCATATCATGTTAGAGACAATACTTCTTGTACAGTGAGAACAACGCTTAATCATTCTTTGGTTGATGTTCATGGATTGATTATAGACATTATAACCCAGGTTATGAACTGAGTACTCTCTGGTTGTTTTCGATTGTTGTTCATTGCTTATCTTGAAAGACAAATTCAATATAATTGTTGGTATTTTTCTGTGTGTATGGTGGAAGTTGACACAATTATAACTTCCTAAGAACCATCAATTTACCGCCTCCTCAAAATATGCAATGTGAAGTGGTTAGGCCTCAAGTAAATGTGCCAACTAGTGGATCTATAAAACTAGGTATTGATCCATAATTAGAAGAACAAGAATAGAATTGGAATTCCACTTTAAATGTACGGTCAGATTGCAAAATGTTACACCTTTGAATAACTTTTAGATCTATGCCGCCCTGAACATGTACGGTGCAAAGAAAAATATAGAAGACTGAAGATTTAATTTTTTTCTTTAACTTATACAAGCTTGTACAAATTCTGTGGCATTATATATATATATATATATATATATATATACTTGCTTTCTTTTGTTGGGGTGTATGTTGATTTATCTTGAGTAGAACTAAGAGGCAACAAGATTCATACTTATAGATAGATACATATGCATATGAAGAGTTCTGAGAGTATCTGAAAATCTTTTAAGAACACCCACTTTGTTCTGTGTATGAATGATTTTATAACTTTATGATTTGGCTATCTATGTTCCAATTAATTGTAACTTATAAAAGTATTTAAATGATACAGTTAAGAGAAGGTAATCTCTTTCATAGTGGGAAACTAAAAATCTAGGAAGAAACCTTTTGCTTTCACATTTTCAAAATGTGAAATACCAAATGCATAAAATCTGAACTAAATTTTTATTGGAGAGAAATTGATAAGTAATGCAGTATTGCAAATCTTTTGATCCCCTTTGATATTTTGGATGTTAATAAATGTTGAAGAACATGCAGATTATAGGAAAGAAAACTTTATTATGCCGTTGTAGAAAAAATAAAGGCATATAAATGAGGAAAATTAGGTTTTATTTATATTTCAATAGTGGCTATGTTACATTATTAACATACACAACAGGCCGTTGTCCTGTCGTGTATGCCAGTTGGCATACACATCAGGACAATGGGCTATTGTGTATGCCAATTGGAATACACAACAACCAGGCCAATGGATGGGTTGTTGTGTATGCCGATTAGCATACACAACAGGCCAATGGATGGGATGTTGTGTATGACAATTGGCATACACAACATCCCATCCATTGGCCTCCCTAGATGTTGTGTATGCCAATTGGGCTATTGTGTATGTGAATTGGCATACACAACAGTCCATTGGTCTGGCCTGTTGTGTATGCCAATTAGGTTAATGTGTATGCCAATTGGCATACACAGAAGCCCATTGGCCCGGTTGTTGTGTATGCCGCAATGGGATGTTGTTCATGTCGCAATGGGTTGTTGTGTATGCCCATTGGTCTTGTCTCATGTGTATGCCAATTGGCATACACGGTAGCCCAATTGGCATAAACAACAACCATGCAAATGGGCTGTTGTGTATCCCAATTGGAATACACAACATGCCAATGGATGGGATGTTGTGTATGCCAAGTGGCATACAGAGTATCCCATTGGCATACACAACATCCCACCCATTGGCCAATTGTGTATGCTAATTGGGATACAGTGTATACCAATTGGCATCTTGTGTATGCCAATGGGTTGTTGTGTATGCCAATTGGCATACAGAACATCCCATCCATTGGCTTGTTGTATATGCCAATTGGCATACACAATAATCAGGCCAATGGGCTGTTGTTTACGCCAATTGGCATATACAATAGTTCAACGGGCTGTTGTGTATGCCAATTGGCATACACAACAGGCCAATGGACTATTGTATATGCCAATTGGCATACACAACAAGCTAATGGCCTGTTGTGTATATCAATAATGTAACATAGCCATTGTTGAAATATAAATTAGGTTTTATTTATATTTCAATAGTGGCTATGTAACATTATTGACATACACAACAGACCATTGGTATAATTGGCATACACATCAGGACAATGGGCTGTTGTGTATGCTAATTGGCATAAAAAGCATCCCATTGGCCTGACTGTCATGTATGCCAATTGGCATACACAACAACCAGGCCAATGAAGTCAGGCCAATGAGCTATTGTGTAAGCTAATTGGCATACACAATAGCCCAAATTGCATACACAAAAACTAGGCCAATGGGTTGTTGTGTATGCAAATTGGCATACACAATAGGTCAATGGATTGGATGCTATGTATGCCAATTGGCATACACAACAAGCCAAAGGATGGGCTGGGTTGTTGTGTATGCCAATTGACATACACAACATTATTGACATGCACAACAACAAACATGCCAAGGGGTTCCTATGTATGCCAATTGGCATACACAACAACCCATCAAGTGCCCCACTGTGTATGCCATTTGGCCTACACCACAACCCATTGGCCCGGTTGTTGTGTATGCGAATGGGTTGTTGTGTATGCCAATTGACATACATAGAAACCCATTGGCATGTTGGCTGTTGTGTATGCCAGTTGGCATACACAACAACCCATTGGCATGTTGTGTATGCCAATTGGGATACATAGTAGCCAGGCCAATGGCTATAGTGTATACCAATTGGCATACACACTAGGCCAATGGATGGATTGTTGTGTATGCTAATTGACATACACAACAGCCAGGCCAACCAGGCGAATGGGCTATTGTGTATGTCAATTGGCATACACAACATGCCAATGGGTTGTTCTGGCATAACCAACATGCCAACGGGCTGCTGTGTATTGGCATACCCAACATGCCAATAAACTAATTGGAATATCCAGGTCAGCTAAACATTTTTATATTCAATTTTTGGGTCTAGAATTTGGGAATGATGTCAGCAATCTATGCATCCTGCAACATTTTAGACAGTCTT
>JZKD02S1633179.1:21145-35207 GCA_000966675.3 Picea glauca
GTCCTAGGAACAGAGGAATCCCCGGAAGCTAGAATAATGACTAATCTTCCTGAGAAGAACACTCAGAGAGTGCAAAGAAGGAAAATACGGATTGAGAAAGAGTTTAGATTAACAACCCAGCTAGATGAGTTTGAGATTAAAGATCTTATGTTAGATCTAGGATCTGATGTTAAAATATTTCCTAAAAAGACTTGGGAAGCTTTAGGGAAACTCTAGTTGACATATTCCACAATCTAATTGAGAATGGCCAATCAATATTGTATTTTCCCAATAGGAAGGCTGGATAATGTGGAGATAGATGTTGCGGGAGTAAAGACTGTAGTTGATTTTGAGGTGATCGAAATCATGGGGGATAAGGACCCTTATCCTGCACTACTTGGCATTGATTGGGCTTATGATAACTATGCTTTTATTGACTTAAAGAGGGATACTATGAAATTTGAAGTAGACAAAATAAAAGTAGTTCAGTCCTTGGATCCGTATGTAGGCCCTCGATACACAGGGCCAACAGACAACAATATGGAAGGAGAGGATCTAGATCAATTATACACTGTAACAATAGGAACAAGAGCAAACTACATCAACCCTACGACCAATGGATCAGTAAGTTGGAGGAGCATACAATCAACGAATGGAGATTTAGAGATGACATTTGACAGTTGGCAACATGGTGCATATGAAATATTTTCAAGATGATGTGCAACCTTCAAAGCAACAAGATGGGTTGGAACTGAGGTCAGAGAAGATTCGACATACAATGGTACCTCAAACCTTGGAAGTTTTCTGGTTAGCATGGAAGAAAAGATAATAGAAGATCAAAGGATCATAGTTTTGGACTTAGCCTTGGAAGACACCCCTACCAGGTGGTGGGATAGCCACAAAGCAATAATTAAGAAATGGGAGGATGTGAAGCATGCTATCCAGTGTAGATTTCAATATAAGGAGCAATTGAAATCAGAGATGCAGATGGATTTTCAAGTTACGCAACTGTTCAATGGACAGTCTGATCCTAAAACACATATCGAACAATGCAGAATACAGTGGCAAGTTACGGAAGTACCATCCCACTTGTGGGTTCACTTATTTACCCATTTTCTAGTTCTGATACCTGAAGCCTTGTACATTCATGAAGAGACTAGAAGGTAGATCAACTGTTGGAAAACTTTAGCAGACCAATTTTGCAAGGAATTCTCTTTTACAAGTAAGTATCCCGAGCTTAAGATAGTCCTGCAGAGAATTAAATAAATTATTTTTACCGATGTTTGTAAATGAAAATCAGACCCAATGGTATGTGCCAAACATAGTCAAGTGCTTCAGTCTAACCTTCACTTGGAAATGGAAAAGACATCGATAGAGTGCTATACAATCGAGAAGGATTTGGAAAACCCTGATGATTTAGAAGAATTGAGAAACTTAGGCATTAAGGAAACAAAAGGAAGTAGAAAAATCTAGAACACGCTACCCAGTCAGACTGATATCTCTTATAACCATTCATTGAAGTTGCGAAAAGTCAACATAGGAACTATCGATTAACCGAACATAGTTGTTGTAAGAGATTAGTGGGATGAGAAAACTAGCCAAGAAATAAATAGCCTGTTACGGGAGTATGAGGATTTATTCCCAAATACATTCTCAAAGTTAAAAGGGATAAAAGGAGCTATGGGAGAGATGAAAATTGAACTAAAACCAGGATTAAAACCTGTAAGGCATAGACCATATCGTCTTCACCCCAGGGTAAAAGATAAGGTTAAGAGGGAAATAGACAAGATGCTTGAGGTCAGACTTATTTTTCCAGTTGAAGAAGCAGAGTAGGTTAGCCCCATAGTCATCAAGAGAAAGAAAGGTACATAGGACATTAAGGTATGTGTAGGCTACAAAATCCTTAATTCTGCCTATCTGCATGACCCTTTTCCCACACCTTTTATTAACAAGGTGCTAGAACATGTTGCGGGGAAAGAGTCTTACTCATTTACGGATGGATTTTCGGGGTATCACCAAGTGAGAATTACCGAGGAAGACAAAAACAAGACCACATTCATAACAAAATGAGGGTGATTTTCATATAATGTGATGCCCATCGGTCTAAAGAATGCACTTGTAGTTTTTTCCAGGATTGTAATAGCAACCTTCAGAGAATTTATTCACAAATTTATAAAAGTTTATATGGATGACTGGACAATGTATAGTTTGCTGAAAGAACATGTAGTGCTACTTCAACTAATGTTTGATCGGTGTAGGGAACTGCATATATCTTTGAACCTCAGAAAGTGTATCCTCTATGTGCCACATGGAAATCTATTGGGCCACATAGTATACTGAGAAGGAGTTTTGGTAGACCCAACCAAAGTTGCGGTCATTTTGAATATGACACCTCCTACGAGTGCTAAACAGTTGCGCTCAATGCTGGGGCACACATGGTACTACCGCAAGTTCATTAGAAGGTATGTGACTATTACTGCACCCCTGGAAAATCTACTAAAGAAGTCTGAATTGTTCCAGTGGACACCAAAGTGATCGAACGCTTGACATCTTAAAGGAAAATCTCAACACAACACCTATTTTGATATTTCCAAATTGGGAAAAGGAATTTCATGTGCATGTGGATGCATCAGGTATTTCCCTAGGAACAATCTTGGCACAACTAGGAGATGGAAATACATATCATCCCATTTATTTTTCTAGTAGGAAGCTATCACAAATTGAACACAACTATACAACCTCAGAAAGGGAGGGTTTGGCTATGATTTATGCTCTACAAAAGTTTAGACATTACTTGTTAGGCTCTCATTTTTAATTTTTTACTGATCATTCTATGTTAAAATATCTAGTTAACAAGATTTTCTTGGAAGGAAGAATTTTTCGATGGTTGTTAATATTTCAAGAATTTTCATTTGAGGTGATCATCAAACTTGGAAGATGCAACTTGGGTCCTGATCATTTGTCCAGATTGGAGTCAGGGGAGAGTGGTGGAACAATCGATGATCAACTCCTAGATGCAGACCTATTCCAAGTTGAGGTAGTACTAGAATACCTGGAAGACATAGCAGTTTTACTGAGTATAGGGGTCTGCCCAAATACGTACTCTATAACTCAGAAACACTATATGATGGGAGAAATCAATGATCAACTCCCAGATGCAGACCTATTCCAATTTGAGGTAGTACCAGAATACCTGGAAGACATAGCAGTTTTACTGAGTATAGGGGCCTGCCCAAATACGTACTCTGCAACTCTGATGGTTCAAACAACGAACTATCAATTGATCAGGGGGAAATTATATAAGCTGGGCCTGGAAAATATACTCAGGAGGTGCATTTTGGACCATGAAAGACAAGACATCATGTGGGAGTGCCACAGTGGAGTTGCGGGAGGACATGTCAGAGAAAAGGCCACTGCACATAAAGTCCTCCAATATGGATTGTGGTGGGCCACACTCTTCAAATATGCAAAGGAGTATGCTAGATCTTGTGACGTTTTCCATGGAGTAGTTAATCCATCAAGCCGAGACAAATTTCCTCTTTAGCCAGTTCAAGATCTGCAAGCATTTGGGAAATGGACTGTTGATTTTATTGGATCGATCAACCCCACAACTAAGCACTCAAAGGCCAGGTATATTATCACTGCAACCAATTACCTGACATGATGAGCTGAAGAAAAAACTGTTCAGGATTGGTTGACCGATACCACTGCTAGGTTTATCTTTGAAAACATTATCACTCGGTATGGATGTCCTAGGAGTCTGACCAGTGATCAGGGTGGTCATTTTATCAATAGTACAATAGTAAATCTTACAACAGAGTTCTTAATCCAACATCATAAAAGAAACCCCTACCATTTGCAAGCCAATGGCACAGTGGATGCATTTAACAAGATTCCAGAAAGAGTTTTGATGAAGGTTTGTTGTGGAAACATGAAAGATTGGGATGACAGAGTCCCAATAGTTTTGTGGGATTATAGGACAACCACGAAGAAACTTGACAAGTATACTCCATTTCATCTAGTCTATGGGAAAGAGGTTGTGGTACCTGCAGAATTCATTACCCCTAGTCTCTACATTGCACATGTTAAACATATGTCATAGGATGAATCAGTTGCGCAAAGGGTTATGGAGTTGGAAGAACACGATAAGACCAAGTTTTTATCATACTTTCATCAAACAGTTGATAAAACCATGCATATTAAGGCCAAAACATTTATGTAAGGATATAAGGTCCTACTTTATGACAATCGATACCAGAAACATCCAGGCAAGTTGCACATGCATTGGTTGGGCCCATTTATAGTTGCGGAGATCCGACACTCTAGAGTAGTCAAACAATTCAATTGGATGGTATACTTCGACAAGGATGGGTGAGTGACGCTCACATGAAACCCTATATTTCTCAATATTGAGCTAAATCACTGTTGCTCCAGTCCAAAGGAGCATGTATAGTAGTTAGATTTGAATTTATGTAATTTCTTTAAATTTAGTTAATAAAGTCGAAGTGTGCAATGTTGCGCCACGACACATGTTTTGTTTTTTATAGTCTAAGAATTAATTTGGTGTAGAATTGATTACTCAACAACATAGGATCCAAAGAGCCATGAGTACATTAAATGAAGTCATTAAATATGATGAGGACCCCATTGTGGTTGGAGGGAGAGAGAATCCGAACATAATCCTAGTCCATGTGCCACATGCACCCCGTTTAGTCATAGCCTTTATAATCGCTACAGTAACCAGCCAAACTCTGTTAGACAATAATCCGCGATATGCAAAGATTCCATCGATATTCATGCCAGGAATCTCAAGGGTTCAAATGGTAAGGCCTGAGGTTAGCCACATCCCTGTCTAACTTGTTCAGTAAATGCAAGAATCCCCCAATAGATTTACCTCGTTAAATAGTCCCGTCAGACACCTCAGCTTTAGGGGTTTTCTATAGGATTAATCATGAGTGGCCTGAGGAGTAATGACAAAGATTTCCATCTGGCCTGAGTATAAGGCTGTGCGAACTCAGTGTAAGACTTATTGTTTGCTATTTTGTGTCTGAGATTTCTAAACTGTCATAGAGCCTGCAAAATTCTCTCAATCGTGACCTTGAAGCCCAGTACAGTTGGTCTACGTCTCTTAGCAGTCCAGAGCAACGATGCCAAGAGCTACAGAAATATAGAGTTTAGTCTCCAAAGAAGCAGTTCCTAATGAGTCATGTGATCCCTGGATTGAGGTCATGGGTGACCTGAAAGGAAAGGTCAAGCAAGTGAAGCTCCTTGACCTTGACCTGATAGAATTGGTGTTATTCCCATAGATGAACATTGATGTGTTCTAGAATGTGGCTCCAAATGAGATGGGAGGGATGCAGTTCATGTCAAAGACAGAGTTTATCAACCTCTTCAACTCCAACATCATGAATCTCTGAGACTTGCCAGTTTTTGACACAATTGGTGAGGTTGCGCGGTGTACTAGATTCCTTATTAGCCAGGTGCATGACATGATCCTATGGATTGATCGACGATATCCAATTCATGCAGAAGATATCCATCAACTCACGGGCCTATCCATCGAAGGAGAAGATGTATCAAAAGGGTTCCAAGGCCCTAGTAAACATGGGAAGAAAAAGGGATAACCCAGCCTGTATGAAATATTTCATACACAAAGAGGCGGGCACACAACCAAGATTGACCCAATCCTACTAGAGATGGTCATAACAACTTGCTAGCAAGGTAATGAGGTCCTATTACAAGGGCAAGTGCATGTTAGATACCTTGTTAGTGGCATATTTTTGTGCCAATGGAGCGATGTTCAATTGGTGTAGCTACCTGCTGGAAGAACTCCTCGTAGCATGTGAGGAATATTAGGAGAAGGGAAGAAACTTCACCTATAGATACCTGCTCGTTGCATTCTCCATGCTGAAGTGGATGCCACCCTCAGGAATACCGCTATCAACAGTCGATAAAGGATGATTAGCGAAGATGTTTGAGCCTTGGCACTCAAGGTTAGAATCCGAGAACACAACGTTTAACAACACAACGCTCTTGAAGTGGAACAACCGACTGCTAGACACAACTCAAAGGTTGCACATACCATAGGAGTTGCTCAACTTGAACACGGGGAATATTTCATTCGGGTTTAATCACCACCATACTTTTTTTTGGCCCAGGCATGTCAAATCTGAATAATTTCACTTCCGGATGCTACCGTTTTATCTAGATGAGGTGGCCTTTGACAAGGAAGTAATGTCATGGTCAAGAGTGAAACGCAACCCGTGCAAGTTGAGGATGCACTACCTTCTACCTGCAGAGCTCTTGAATAAAAAGGGACATGAAGAAGGGGTAGGATCAAGCTCGGGCCCAGAGGATAAAAAAAAAAGATTCTCCAATGCATATAGACTCAGAGGAGGAGGAAGATGAGACACAACCTTTGGAACATAAGAAGAGGACATTGCCCATGTTCTCGCAACTTCCGGAGCAAGCTATGATGATAGGTAAATATGTCAATGACATCCTCAACACTGCCTTCATTGGAGATCCCCTAGTCAAGAAACCTAGGACAGGGCTCTCCTCGGTGAAGATCCTGAATCCTTAGCCAATCTCATCGACCATACCTCATACTCAAGCAACCACTCGAGCGACCCAAACAATCATTGACATCTAGGATGACCCTGATCCTAATAGTAGTGTATCCACCACCATCATCACCGAACAACCCCCATCACCCCCATAACCCCCATCACCAACGCAAGAAATGACCATCCAACCCCAAACCACTAAACTTGAGCCCATGCAGTTGGATCCCCTCGACCTACCCGAGAAGGTACCAGAAATCACTGGTCTGACCATTGAAGTCCTGAGCCAGTCAATTGTTCCATTTGTACTGATTTAGGACACTCTGACTTCGACGAAGACTCAAATTGTGCCAATACCGCAAGCCCCAAGCCCTCAACACCGTCTCTCAACAATCAATGTTAAGAGTGCCATCCAAAGAAGAAGAACCACAAAAACCATGGTCCAGAAAGAGGCAAAGTTACTAGAGGTTTAGAAGGATCCTGAAACTGTGTCAGGATAGAGTGCAACTTTATTGCAAGAAAAGTTAGAGCTAGTACTCCAGAACCCACAACAGTGCACGAAGCTGGTGCAATTGTGCTTGGTGAAAACATAGATGCTCCCATTTCTTCCGTCAATGGTAAGGATGAGACTTGCACAACAACATCAAGGTCCATCTACATGGGAGGAAGAGGTGGAGACACGACTGTAACAATCAATGGCCAGTGGACTCCCACTGCAGGTCCGAGTACCCAGGAAGGCCACTACTTCTTTTGGTGACCCCGCTCAATGGACGTCAACACAGTTAATAGGGATGATCAGAGCCTCAACTCATCAACTGGAGTAGAGGTTCTAATAGGCCGAATGAGAAGCATAAAAGCACGGTAGAAGTAGGAGGAGTATGCAAAGATCCAGGCAGAGAAGAAAATGGAAAAGGTCAAGGAAAATCTTGCAGAAGCTTGGCCAGTGATTCGAAGGACAACACCACAACTGCCCGAATCCAGTGCAACAAGTGAGCCAGTGCAACAGATTGAGGTGCTCCAGGTAGCATGGTTAAAGCTATCCATTCGTACAGAGAAACTTGAAGCAAAGTTGCAGGAGAGTCAACAAGAAGCAGAACAGAAATCCCAGAAGCTTCAAGAGCAAATGGAAAGAGTCATGCTTGAAGAAAATAACGCAAGAGAAACCTTGCACAAAATAATTGCAGAATGCACAAGGATCTTTCAGGAAGTTAGCGATTGGATGCGTATTATTTCACGGTGCAACCAAACTCTGGAGGACTTGCACATGAAGACCTAGTCGCTCAATGAGGAAGTTGCTGTCACCATGGATTCGCTGGAGTAACAGGGAAAATTCGACCATATCCAACAAGTAGACAACGAGCTAAATGATTTATTTGAAGCACAGTCAATAGCTAAGAAAGAGCTATGAGAGTTTCGACCTGTCGTTCAGATAACCTATCCACAGATGCATTAGGTAGATTCTATAGCCTACTCAAAGTGGAAATATTTGGTTGCATCCAAGCCTAAGGGATGCATTATAGACGCGACTCAACAGTTCATGGTTGAAGCTTCACTCCTTTCTAGGAAGTGGAAGGATAAAGTCGTCAATTTCCAAGGAGTAAGGAAGAGAGCCTTGGAATTGGTCCCAGAGTTGGGTCCTTTGTTTGAAGAAGTAGAAAAGGAAAGAACTAAGGCAGAAACTGGAAGCAAAGCAAAGACATAAGAAAAAGGAAAGCAACAGGCTAGTCCAAAGACCATGGAAGAACCAAGGACTTGACTAGAGGATGAGTCAAGGGTTGTGGTCAGAGCCTATTGGGCCCTTATTTTTTGTTGTTAGAAGTTGCCCAAGTCACAGAGGAGCTGGAAAATAGAACAAAGAAAGAAATTAAAAATGGTTGGAAAGACAACGCAACACCAACATGGATAAATAAGTTACCACAAAACAAGAACAAGAAAGAATTTGAAGTCTCAAACCCAAAAATCCCAATTGGCTTATATATACATTTTGACTATGATTGTAAAAAGGTTGTTGTCGAGGTTGTTATTGTTTTTGATCTTCAAAGAGTTGTTTGGATGGATATGTAGTCCAGATGTTTGAGTTCTTTACTATTGTCCATTTTGGGTAAATGTTAGCTAGAATTATAGAGTATGGGTTTTGGAACTAGACCAAGGCCGTAACATAGTCACATCTTGTTGTAATGGTGAAAGAGAAAGGGTTTTGTTGTTGTCTTTGGCATGGCCAAGCTATGTCTATAACTGAGTAGAATCATGGAACTGGGAAGATCCATACGATGTTAATACAAAGAGAGACCCAAATTTTGAAAATATTGTCTCTGTTTAGCTTCATATTATCTTGAATGTTGTTTCATATTGTCTTTATGTCAGATCTGCTTAACTGGATATAACTTCTTTATGACTGCAACATAACTCTGTTTTCTTTAATCTAAGTTAGGAATGTTCAGACAGTTCCAGGTTTAATCTATCTTGCACAATACTAACAAAGATCCTGAGATTATATGGATTTGTCTATGCATTCTTTTTACCCTTCCCTATTCTCCTTGTCTTGGTTTTGATTTGGTTTAGACTTCTTCCCTTCAAGGAAGATGAAAATTCCAATGCTCTAGACTACTTCGATACTTTTTGTTGGTAACCTGAGAAGGATCGTGGTTTGATCAATTCCATGCCAACAACCTTTAATGAACTTCCTGTAATATCTTGTATGACCCAAAGATTTTCTCAACTGTCTTACTGATGTGGGTGGATGTAAATCCAAAATCACTGCAATCTTGGTAGGATCCATCAATAATCCCTTCTCACATACCACATGGCCTAACAAAATTCCAAAGGGCGCACATAAAATACATTTCTAAGGGGGGAAGAAATGTATTTTAATCCCCTATAAAATACATTGTCTAGACCTATCTAACATTAACCTAAGTAATTCTATGTGATCTTTCAATAGACTAAACACAATACAATCATCTAAGTAAACTTCAAGGAACTTATGAATAAACTCCTTAAACACTGCTAACACTACTCTTGAAAAAATGTAGGTGTTTTCTTCAGTCCAAAGGGAATCATTGTGTATTGATAACTTCCCCATTATGTTGCAAAAGTAGTCTTATACCTGTCTTCCTGTGCAATCTTAATATAACGATACCTTGAAAATCCATCTATGAAATAATATGCCTCTTTCCCTACTAGATTCTCTAGTACTTCATCTGTGAAAGGTGTTGTAAATGGATCATGTAGACATGTGTTAGGAAATGAGACACACTTCCACGCTAAACCTAGTAGAAGAGAGGAAGAGAAATTTAATCAAGAAACAAAAAACACGAAGTACACAAAGATTTTACCCTGGAAAACCAACATTCCTTGAACGTTATGCTCCTTTTTGTCTTATTCTTCCAGAATAAAAGGTTACATGTCTAACCTTGGTCCACACCTAAGACACAATCGACAACGTACCCTCTTGATTACACAAGAACAACCCTGTAGCCAATTCGACTTACATTTTCATGACCAACAACCTCTAAATTACAGACTCTTGGTGATTAGCCATTCATCATATAAAGATTCAAGATCAACCAATTATATTTTAAAACCTTACAAAACTCCTTATTTATAGGATTTATAGCAGACAAAACCCTAAATAAAATGCACCCAAAAATGGTTACAGATCCACGTAGATCATTGGCTACAAATCCTGTGAATATCGAGATTCTGTTACAATTGACTACCAAGTCGGATTACCATCGACTATCAATCAAACTTCATTTAGTCTTCAGTTAGTTACCACATGCATTCCTATCGACCTCTTTTCGGTTGACCTCTTTGACTTGTTGTCGATGTATTTACCATGTCGAACCACCTTGACCTTCGACTTCAACTTTACTCAGACGACTCACCTCGACCTTCGACTTCAACTTTACAAGGACAACTCACCTCGACCTTCGACTTGTTGTTGATCCACCTTAACTTCGTATTTACCCAGTCAAACCACCTTGCCCTTCTACTTCAACTATCAGTCGATCCACCTCGACTTTCACTACAAAGAATATAAAAATTCAACATTCTACCACTTTAATTTTATGTATTTATTTAGTTATTTTTCTGAAATTGGGAAACCCATGAATTTTTGTTCACAGCCCCAGGGAAACAATGCCCATTGCCTCTCTGCACCAAGAGAACTTCACAACACTCATATAATTGGTCAATGAGTTTTCTATGTTTTACAATGTTTCTACTTTCTCCAACATCACCTTGTTGCTTTCCACCATCTGTCTCACAAAATGGTATTGTAAATCTATGTGCTTAGTCTTAGAATGATAGGCAGGGTTCTTTGCCATAAATATTTCACTTTGACTATCAAAACTTATCTTTATAGCTCTTTTCTCAAACCCGATTCCTGAACACAACCTTTGCAACCATACTACTTCTTTGCTTCCATGAGTGGCTTCCATGTATTCAACTTCTGTGGTTGACAAGACTACGACTTCCTGTTGCTTACTCATCCAACTGATTGCTCCACCGAACATTTTGAACACATATCCACTGTTCAACCTCCGTTGATCCATATCTCTAGCCCAGTCGACATTCACAAAGCCATGCATATTTAATTCACTGTCACCTCCAGGTTTTCCTTGGTAGCATATAACATAGTCTTTTGTGCCACAAAAATACTCGAATACTCTGTTGACAAATTTTGAGTGCTCCTTCTTAGGTGTCGACATGTATTTGCTCAACATTCCCACTATATTGGAAATGTCTTGCCAAGTTCATACCATCACATACATTAGAATACTAACAACACTTGCATATGGAACACATGCCATTTCCTCTATTTCCTCTTGTGTATTTGGACACTATTCAACAGTTAGCCTTGATCCCACAATAATAGACACCTTCACAGGTTTGCAATCCTGCATGTTGAAATGTTTCAAAACTATTTCAATATACTTCATCTGGTTGAACCAGATATTTCTAGCTACTCGATATCTCTTGATCTCCATTCCCAGAATGAAGTTCGCCACACCGAGATCCTTCATGTCGAACTTGGAGGATAGCTGCTTCTTCAAATCCATTATTATGTCCATGCTGTTTCCAATCAGTAACATGTCATCAACATACAAAGCTACATATAAGAACCACCCACCTTCTTATTTGGAGTATATGCAGTGATCAAATTTGCTTCTCACAAACCCCCGTTGATACTGAGAGGAGGGTGAATCAGTATCAAGTTGATTTTTTTTTTTTTTTTTTTTTCAAATTATACTTAAACCATTCAATTATATCCAATTAGCAATGAACAATAGTATAAGGGTTACATCAATACACCACAATACACCATGCACAATATATGAGAAATAATCAATAGTTATTGGTCAAGGGAAGTAATGAATTCCAAAGGTAGCTACAACTTCCAAATATAAAGAGAAGGATAAAACTCCAAGAGGAAGATACAATACTCCAATATCAAGAGAGGGTTGAACTCTCTATACTTTCCCCTTCCTTCCACCCAATAATATATTAGTGATAATAAAACTTTACATTAAATCATCACCATCCACCAACCATCACATAGAGCCTGATAATGCTTCCTGAGACTTCTTCAACTTCTGTAATTATTCAATTCTTGGAATAATTTGATCCCATAGATAATATTAGACAATCTATTCTCTGAAACTCCTCCAAGTTTCACTCCTTGAATTCTCCCCAAAAAGAAGTTATAGAAAGAATGGTAGACTTTATTCAATTCTGGTTTATTCAAGAGAGTGAACTTGTACAGAATGCCCCACACTCAATATTTAACATCGGATTATGAAACTCACACACAAGAAACTAAAGTCTGTACTATTTCCAATGAAATTTTTCCCACTTCATTTGGATTCTATATGAAGAAGTTATGACTGTTTTACCCAGTACACCTGTTTATTGACTAGCTTCAGGACTGGTCAAAAACCCTATCTTCCACATAGTGTATCTCCATAATTATAGCGAATCAAGAGCTGAAAATTTTACCATAGGTACCTTGATATGTATTCTCAATACCATAGCAATTTCACCATATGAATCATTCTAGAAATTTTTTTATAGCAAAAATGGTAAGATGACCTGAAAATAACATACCTTAGAACATATCACCAAAAGACTTCATCCTCGCTTGAAATCTGACCTTCTTTACTTCTGATTTCCTTTGAAATTCGACTTGTGTATAAAATGAATGTATAATGATATGTATTTATACCATTTATTTTACTTCCTTTTAACATTAGGGCCGACCTGACACTTTCTTATTTTGTAATTCTTTTCTTTAATTATCTTCAGGGCCTACATGTACTTCCTTCTTCAATTCACTTTGTCATCTTAAAAAATTAATTTCTCCTCAACCATGAGGATCCACATAACGTGCCACATACCACCGGAAAAAACATGATGTATACTATCCATCCATGGGTGTTGTATCTGCATGCACATTTTCCTTCATGTCTAAATACCTTCATCAATCTTGCAGTCCAAAACCCATGATTAGGGTTGACATCAATGCCAAAAACCAATATTCCAACAATATCCCCCTTTGTCATTGATTGAAACACTCATGATCCCCCTATCATCATGATCCCAATTTATCTCCCCCTTTGACATCAATGGCAAAGGGAAGGGCTTCTCCCCCTCAGTTTAATGGCAAAAAGTAACTCTTTTCTTTGGGGCTGTTCCCCCTGAACATGTGGCACTCAATAATACTTCATCCTTATTTTTGGTATTTAGGAATTTTTCTTCCTTGGAATCCTTTTGTGTGGCTTCTATCTTCTCTCTCTTCTTCATGTCTAGGCTGTATATGTTGTTAGGTCTTCTTGTTGCAATTACAACCAATCTTCCTGTGCCATTTTCTCTGATTTTACATTTTCCGGAGTCAAACGTAAGAGTGTATCCTTGATCACATATTTTGTTGACACTGAAGAGATTATGCTTTAGATATTTAACCAATAGGACTTTTCCTTCTTTTACATTTTCAGTTCCAAGATTTACAATTCATTTTCCAAGTATTTTGGTAGATGAGTCATCTCCAAATGCAACATTTCCACCCTTTTTCTTTAAGCTGACAAATTTTCTTTGATCTCCGGTCATATGAGATGAGCACCCACAGTCTATGAGCCATTCATCTTCTTCTTTGCATTCTTTAGTGACCAATTTTATTTGACAATTTTCATTTTGTGGAATTTATTTCCTTTTCCATGTTGTAGTTGGTATACAAACATTTGGCATATGGTTATCTTCCTTCATCTCTTTAAAATCTCGTGCTTTATGACCAATATTATTGCACTTGTAACATACAATATTTTGATCCATTAATGGGTCAAATGGATTATAATTTCTGTTGATAGGTCTACGAACATTTCTATATCTACTATTTTCACCATTCATATAGCTTGCATAGTTATTCCTTTCATTGATTCTACAATTGATTGCCTTGTGTCCAAAATTTTCACAAGTATAACAATGTCCAAGAAAGAAATTTTGATACCTGGGAGTAAGTGATC
>JZKD02S1633179.1:35217-61212 GCA_000966675.3 Picea glauca
GACTTGTACCATAGAAGTATTTGGAAATCCAAGATGTAATTAGGACTCATACATGGGCATCCAATGTCAAAAGAAAAGATTACACTGCCAATTTACGCTGGATCACTTCAAGTTACATGTGCATCATTGTTTTGAACTTTGCAAAACTAACATTAATTAGCATGAATGACTTCATAAATTCTAATTAAAAACCAAATAGACTTCAAGAAAAATAAATGACCTTGTATCATATACCAATGAATGACTCCTTGTCTTTTCTTTGCCACCTTCATATCAACCCTATTGTCAACAAGACAATTAATCTATAAGGAACACCCAAAATGGAATGCATATATGAATATCTCACTTAACACCTTATCAAAAGTTTCATTTCTCTATTTTCGCATGTCCTCCATTGATTTCATCTCTTGCTTTTGTATCTTTCTGAAGTAGTTAGGTAGTTCAACTATCTTTTTGTTTTAAGAATTAATTAAATTTTATTTAAGAGATGACAACCTTATTTAACAGAAGGGTTCAACTATGTTTTTGTATTTAAATTAAAAATAGGTGGGGTCCCACTAGGTCTTCGTTTCCTTATTTTTCAGAATTTCCCTTGTAACTCCAAAAATAACTTGAACACGCGCGCGCACACACACACACACACACACACACACACACACACACACACACATTAACAACACAAAATTAATCAATATAAGACAATCATCCAAATAATTCCATATCAAGAAACACTTATACCTCCCATATATCAAAATAATATGATATTTAAAGTTAAAAAAAAAAATATCATATGCCTGCTGTTTGTTCCAAAATAAAGTATCACATGTCTAGAATAAAACACTATCATATCACAAATTAAAAAAGATGAAGGTATTTCTTCCTGAAATATTCTTCTCTTTCTTTCCTACCGTTAGACACATTTGGTCTAAGATTTAGTGTGTCCTTGAGAAAAGCCTTTTTCTCTTCGTATTTAATTACTTTTGGATGCATGTCATTGAAGGCAATTTCTTTTTTACCACTTTCTTATTTTGCTGATCATTGTTTTGAGTGTATAGAGTATGGATAGGATGCCTTGGTTCTAGGGGAAGTAATATGTTTCTTTCCTTTATCCATCTTAATTTCATGAGAGGGAATTGTATGGTCCTTAGGATGAGAACGAGCTATGGAAGCAGCTAATGTAAAAAATGGTGCTATGTGAGGAGGTAGAGGGGGATTGACAGGCCATGATGTAATACCATAAGGAGGATTCACTATGTTGTTATCCCAACCATCATTCAATGGTTGAACACGAGGTTAAGGAAAGTCCATGATATTAGGGTGTGGCTGCAAAGGTGCACTAGGAGGAGTTGGGGGTTCAGGTAAATCAGGTTGTCCACCAAGGTTTAGGTAACCAGTTTGTACTAGTAGGTTAAACTCATCTAAATATGCATCAAAATGGATATAAAATATCATCCACTTGTGCCTCCCTTGCTGCCAAAACACATTTGGCATTATGCCTCTTCTCCCTTTGTTTCCTCTGATACTCCCTTTGATAAATAAACTCATCTATTGTCATTCACCATTTCAATTAGTCAATAAGAAATCCTTCAAGTACAAGACAACACAAAGTGAATAAACATTTATAGCAATATTTGTTAAAAATGACTTAGTAAGGCTCTGCATACAACATGGAAGATCAAGTATGCAGGTAATAAATGAAAAGGGGGTAGTGCATAAGAGGGGAAGAAAACCAAATACATTCAACACCCCCTACCCCCACCCTCACATGTGAGGGTGGGGGTGTGAGGGTGGGGGTAGGGGGAGTATATGAGAAAACATATTTAGGGTGGGGGTGGGGGGAGTATATGAGAAAACATATTTAATAATTCTTCCTTCAAAGATTCTTTTAACCAATCCAAAGCTTCACTCTTATATATGCCTCTTCAATATATATCTTTTCTTGAACATGAACATAGATTAATGAAAAGAATGAAAAATGAAAACAATGAATGATTGGGGCATTTTATTTGTCTTTAATACATTCATATCAGCTTTCTACTTTAATGAAACATGATATTATTAAATAACAAAGGAAGTGTATTCATGAAAAGTGATAAATAATGAAGGAATTATGTATAAGAGTTCGTGTGAAAATAATTTAGGACTCAAAAATCAGCTATTACTTCCAATGTATGCCCATATATTTCCAAATAATAACCCAATAATAATATAATAATATGACTTGTCAACCAACAACTTATAACAACTAAAATGCCCATTCAAAAGACCAAAATCATTCCTTATATTATCCACAATAGCACTTGTAAAAACCTTGCAATCTATAAGTGTAAAATAAATGAACCAATACCATTTTCCACCATGATTCCCACATCATCTTTTCAAAATGACATATTGACCAAGCGAAATTTGCAATTCATGGCTTGTTGTATTTATAACTCATTCCAACACCCGAAATATCAAAGCTCATATGGCACCCAACACAAAGTTTTAAAATAAACAATCAAYCTTTTGACATAGTGGAATGGATTATGGAGACATCCACGTGGATAAGAGAATGTGGGWAAAATAACCCAGGWAAGTATCATTTACATATTTCCATACTATGAATTATTCCAAAAGTGAAACGGGTAAGAGTGGAATATGAGGGTAAACAAAAATCTTTTCCTAGAAAACTTGACCATTAAGCCAACATATTCCAAAAAATTGGATGAGATCTATTTCAAAATTATCATACATTTAAAGTGAACGAAGTCACCGAAATGGGAAAACAAGAAGGATGCTATTACTTTCAATTTCAACTGCTTGTTCTTTTAAAAATATGCAAATTATTCAGTTTGAAGAGTGAGTAGAAAAATGAGCTGAGATGTGAGATTTAGTGTTTATACGACCACAAATGTTATCTTATGCTTTTCAAATGATTCCAAATCAAATTCAGGTCATACTTCATTCATAATAGGCTTGGTCATTGCTATAAGTTTGGCTCATAGATAATTTCCATTTGGGTTACAACAAAAATCCATGGAAAGTGAAAAAAATGGATGAGAGACAACACCAAACTTTAGAAGCATACAACCAAAAAAAAACCATTTTTGACCTTCATTTCTATAATATATTTTCAATATAATTGTTCAACAAAGTTAACTTCTTCGATCATAAAAATATTTGTATATGAGCGGAGAACAAGGGAGGAGAAACCACACACAAGCAACCATTTACAGAGCTGAACTAAACCATTTAATGACAAACTCGCTTCAATATAGTGTTCAACTCTATGTGTGTACATACATCGCAAGAATAACTATGTCTTATACTAGTTCTCGTCTAAGATGTTGCACCAGCTTCATGGTTGCACAACAAAAAAGGTGTCTTATAGAGCCAAAACACAATTCTCTTCGCAATCCAAACCAAAACTAAAAATTATGAAAACCCTAAAAACTTCCAAGGTGGTAAAACATGGGTTTCGTGGCATTAATTCCCATATCATTTCCAATTCAATGCATGGCCGATGTAGTGACCAACTCAAATCCCATACCCTTCCATTCTCATGTCAACCAAGTGTTATGAACAAACCATAAAGTATCACCAAAGTACTTACCCATATATGCTTTAATACACCGAGGAGAAATAAACATATCAAAGCCAAACCAACCAACAACATATGCTTAGTTTGAAATCCTCATATACCATATACCTTTGCTTTTTTAAAACCATCAAAGTGTCACTTTATGTAAACTTTCGATTCCTTTGGGAAATGCAATATGTCGAGTCAAAGCATATGTGGTTTCTATGCCAAATATCATATTAGCACGAGGCTTATGATGTTATGCAAACAACATGATCTCAAATAAAACTTTTAAAATATGTCGCAAAGACATAACCATGTAAAGAACCAAAATTTCATAAGCATTAAGCCAACATTGGCCACCATATGATAATTAACTTTTTGTTACCTTGCTCGAGGTTATAATCCAAACTAAAACCAATATATGTCAAAACGATGCCATATCATGAGAATAAAAAATGAATGCTATATCAATGTTCTTTCCTATGGGACCTCACGTATTATAATTTTTTATTCTTCAAATGAGTTATAGGTTCACAACACTTTGTGAACTAATTATAATAGGTGGACAAAATATGAGTCAACACATGGTGACTCCACAGGGTAGTCTAATATTAGTAGACTAGAAGTCATAATATCTGGTTTCATTTTCACAAATTTTTTATCATTCATTTATTTTATTTCATTTTCATTTCCTTTATTATATTATATTAATATATTATAGTATATTATTAGCTCACCTATGTTATCTTCTTGTCTCAATTATTAATCTACGTCATTACCATCATATTCATTATTACATTAATTTCATCATCATATTCATTATTACATTAATTTCATTATAGTGAATGTTTCATTATTATATTATAATAATATATGATATTATTATTATATTTTTATATTTTTATTTTTTTCCTTAGTATGACTAATGGAAGGGAAGAATGGGAAAGAAGAAAACATAGAAGAACTATATTAATCAAATTGCAGCAAGGAAATTTAACTGGTTCGACAAGTACTCAACAAATAACATTGCAGACATAAGAACTATACTTTATTTATATTTTGTTGTATGTATTCTTCATCATTCAAGTCAAATTTACAAAAGTTTTGCAAACCAATGAATAATAATGTAACTTGACTAATCCAATTGCTTGACTAAAAATTCCATAAATGAAACTCAAGTAAACGAAAAGGAAAGCAAATATAACAAATATATACAAGGAAAACACTGAACACATAAAAAACAAATATACATAAGAAACATTGCAAATATAATAAAAATCTCAACCTGGTTCGACATAATGTTTAAGATGTGAACCATTAGTAGTATATGAAAATAACCGACCATCTTCTTCTTTAAGTAAGTAAGAATTATTTCCCACAATAGAGGTGATTATGTAAGGGCCTAGCCATAACTTCTGAAATTTTGAATGTTTACCTTTGTCTACATGTGTAGAATCCCATAGAAGCACTTTTTTCACCAGCTATAGAAGTAGTTGATTTATCTTTTTTATCAAAATATTTTTTAATGGTTTGCTACCTTTTCTTTAGATAATCAAGAGCATAGATCCTTTGTTCTTCTAAGGCCAACAAAACATTTAGTCTTTGAGGAACATTTGTAGAATTCAACTCTTCAGCATGTAAGGCTAATCTAAGAGAGGTAAGTTCAAGTTCAACATGCATGATGGCTTCTTGGCCATATGGCAATTGAAAAAAAGAATATGGGTTGTACTCATCTTAGTGGTTGTACGATCTGTCCATAAGTCATAAGTTAGTAAGGTGTTCCATTAGTGGGGTTTGTCATTAATGATCCTCTTGAGAATTTTAATCATATTTTTATTTGTTAACTTAGCTTGCCTGTTTCCTTGAGGGTAATAAGTTAATGAAGTGAAATGTTTCACTCCAAATTTATTAAGGAATTGAGTCAACTTTACAGATATGAATGCTTGTCTGTTATAAAAAATAATCTCAATTGGAATACTAAATCAAGGGAAGATATTTGTTTCAAGAAACAAGATTACTTGTTCATCTTGCACATGTTGAAGAGGATCTGCTTCTGTCCACTTCGTAAAGTAGTCTGTGGTAGTTAAGATAAAAATATGACCTGCATAAGATAAATGATTAATTGGTCCAATGAAGTCTAATACCCATTTAGAAAATGTAAAATCATGTATGAATGGTTGTAAATACATGGTAGAATTTTTTTCCCTACTGACAACATTTTTACATTCAACATAAGCTTGTACAAACTTATATGAATCCCTAAAGACAGAAGGTCAATAATGAATAGTCCTTAATATTTTATGTGCAATGGATTTGGCAACAACGTGTCCACGTCCAATATGAATATCAGAATCTATTGATCCACGATTTTTTTTCAAAATCATTTGGGCTACTGTATTATCAATGCACCGTAATAGTAGTCCATTAGCAGTCCTACGGAAAAGTGAAGTATTCAAAATTAAATAGTTTGAGGCCTCAAGTTGAGTTCTCCTTTGTTCATGGTACTCAATATTATCAGGACATCTTTCATATTGCAAATAATAAATTATGTCTAGATATGAGGGATGTGCTACTAGATCAAGGTTACCATATTCGATTAGGAATAATGCAGACAAAGCATCTTCATTATTTTCAGAAGAATATCGTGGTTTAGAGTGTTGAGCTAGGTGTAGAGATAGATCATGTCCCTTGATTTTATTATAAGTTGTAATCGTGAAATCATTTTCTTGGATTTTGGCAAGCCAATAAGAAAGCTTTTCGGATAAATGTGTTTGTGAAAGCAAAAAATTTACTGCAGGTAAAGGGACTTTTACCCGAGTATGTTTGCCAAGAATGAAATGACGAAATTTGTCAATAACTTTAACAAGAGCAAATGCATGTTTATCAATTAATTCATATTTGAATTCATATTCAAATAAAATTGGACTCATGTAATCTATTGTTTGCTCATTATTATGATCATCTTTCTGAAGTAGAATTGTAGAAATAACTTCTTCAGTGACATTTGTATATATGATAGTCTTTCGCAAAATCAGTCTTTTCCAAGACTGGTGCAAAACTAATTGCATTTTTAATTGCTACAAAATCATTTGTAGCAATATCATTCTAGGAAAAATCTCAACGTCACCTTAACATATTATGGATAGGTTTTACCATTCTAACAAAATCATGAATAAATCTTTTGAAGAAATTGATCTTACCCATGAATGATTGAATTTCTTTTTTGGAAGATGGAGCTTGAAGATTTTGAATGGAAATAACTTTCTCTAGATCAATATTGATGCCTGAATCAAATAAAATGTGTTCAAGGAGTTTTCTTACAATGACACCGAAAAATAATTTTGTAGGATTTAATGACATACCAAATTTTCCGCAACAGAGAAAAACTTGTCTAAGATGGTCGAAATGATATTATCGGGTTTTGAATATACAATTAAGTCATCAAGATAATTTTGAATAATTTTACCGATCAAATCATCAAAATCTATTTTCATAGCTCACTGGAAGGTATCACCTACATTGATCAAGCCAAAAGGCATATGCTCGTAAGCAAGGGTTCCCCAACATGTAGTGAAAGTAGTTTTATATTTGTCGACTCTCTTGATGCGTATTTGATTATTTCTTGA
Organism: Picea glauca; assembly: GCA_000966675.3. Lineage (NCBI taxonomy): Eukaryota > Viridiplantae > Streptophyta > Pinopsida > Pinales > Pinaceae > Picea > Picea glauca. The sequence goes on from JZKD02S1633179.1 coordinate 42,409, forward strand.
GAAACCATCAAGAAGTGACATCATTTGAGATCATGCTACTTGCTATATAATTATTTCTATATTAGGAAGAGGAAAATTATCTTTAACACTCACCCTATTCATGGCACAAAAATCAACACATAATCTAATATCTCCATTCTTTTTTTGTACCTGTTACACATTATTTTGGTCATCATAGTGATCCATTGACAATATGTGTTCATGTTCCCAAAAAGAGCCTTTCTCCATGAGGAAAGTGGTTGGATTTCTCTTCTAAAAAACCCTATTAAGGAAGGTCGTCGCAGGTTGCACCATAGCAGGATGAGTTGATGCCTGGTCATCACACTCTGCCTTAAAACTGGTTTGCGACATCTCCATAGGCTGCTCTACAACTGGGGTGCAATGATGTCAAAAGGATAAGAAAAGGTCGACCTTCACGGAAGTTCTAGAAGGGGATCTTCTAGAAGGCAAGGTGGCATCCATATGATTGGGATCCTACTCGCTTCTCTGATTTGGTGGGATCATCCTAATCTCTTTAACCATCTCTCTTTCCCCTATATAAAGAGAGATTTCTCATGGAAAAGGATAAGGTTGATTTTAAAGGTTAATGAAGGTTGAATAAGGCTAAGATTGTATTGGGAATTTTGCATTGGGTCATTCTTGAGAGCTTCATTTCAGTTCATCAAGTCATTGTGGATCTTCTTCATTCAAGATTAGAGCAAGTGTATGTGTTGGAGCAAAGGGTCATCGGAAGTGGACCTTGCAACATCAAGGCTTTGGTTGTAATATCCACTTTCACTTTAATATAATACAATGATATGCTTCTATCCCATAAAACTTATCTCGTTTTATTGTATGACTCCTTGATCACATACATAGGTTCTCTTTGAGTGTGCTATATTGCTTTCACTTTGGTTGGATTGTGTTCCCTTGCAGATCCAATATCACAAGAACACTGGAGTGGAGCTAGGATGACAACGACAAGAGGAAGCGATATTTAAATGGTATGTTGCTCATCTCCTGTTAGATAGTAAACTCAATGATTAGAGCTTAGGGAAAGTGTCATATCTTGTTCTATTTTGTATTAGATCTAGGTGGATCTATTTTTGTCTGCATTTACCAATAAGTCCCATAACAAATTTGGCAACGGTACTGGGGAATACGACCTCCTTTTGATTTTTTTCTTACCATTTTCCTTTAGCCTGCCTTCCTCTGATAATTTTCATTCTCTGAGTCTGTGGGTGATCCATCTAGACTCCCTAGGTGTAGAATTTCTTTTGGATTTTTTGTCTTTATCCCAATTTGTTCAAATTTGCAGAGATCATCGCACTGTACCTTACTGATAGCCCGTGATGACCCTAAGACGTCACCCTCTGCTTATCCCATCCAGTGCGATGACGTCGCACTTTGCTTTGCCAATGGCCTGCGACGACCCTTGCTCATCGCACTGTGTCCCATACCCAGCCTGCGATGACTCCTGTCGGTTTTAATGGAGTGAGTCATTCTGTCTTTCACTACCCAAATTTGGCTTGGAAGCCTGGGGTGAACTTCCTGTGCCCATCATTGATTGATTCTTGAGTTTGGAGCTTGCTTGTGGTTGGTTTTCAATGATTGAAAGTCTTTCTTTGCTTTTTGCAATTTTTTTCTCATACTCATTGTCACAAGGATATAATATTGGATCTTCATCTGAGTACATGTTTGACATAGGGTGTTTGGTTTGTTTTGAGTTTTGGATTCATTTTGTTTGTCAGATTGTTTGCTGATTAAGAAACATTTCTTGCATGATTATGTCAAGAGTTTTTCTTGTCTTTTTCATTTTGTTTACATTGTGAATTTGATTTGGGAATGGTATTAAGAGTGTCTTGATTTTCTTGGGTTGTGTTTTCCTTTCGTTATGACATCTCTAATTTTGTCTTAGAAAGGACGAACCAAATTCATTTATTCTTTTAGCAATCTCTCATAAGAAAATTTTTACATTCAAAATATAAGAAGATATTGGAAAATTTGTAGTTCATGATTATTGGGAATTGTGTTCATTCAGAATTGAGGAATTGTAATTAGTATCTTGCCGTACTTCGAGACAAAAATACCCTCTCCCTACTGTAACTAGAGTTCATTGAATTGAAAATTGCACATTCATCTCTTTTTGCATTTCATTGGGTCGAGGTCATAACATCAATAGTTTCACTTCCATATCCTTTTTGAGTAAGCAACGAACTCTAAAATACAACGTAAATCTAAAATTTAATTAGTAACTTTTATTTTCTAGGGATCGTTTACACCAACATTATCTAGGATATCTCTTTGGAATAGGTTGTGAGGTACACTCTCCAAAGCATCAAAACACACAATAGTATCTTGGGATAGGGAGAGTTCAAATCCAATGCTACATTTTGTCCTGGGAAGCCCTTCTCACACAAGGGTCAAACCTGAGGTCGCATTAAGACTAGAAAAGTTACTCACCCTGCTTTGTTGGTCTTGGTGTAGAGATTGTGCGTATTATGGGGGTCACTTGAAGGTATACCCACAATGATGAGTGGAATCCTTTCAAGTTGATTTCGGGCTAGATACCCTGCCTTTGCGCATGGATCGAACTATCGATTGTTTCCCCAGGCATCACTGTTGTAGTTGGTAACCTTAGTAGCCTATCTCTTTAGGGTCTTTACACGAGGTGATTGTGGAGGGGCAAGTCTTCACGGTACCTGGAATCAACGTTGTCTAGACTCACTCAGTCTCCTTGGAGGGTATACCCATGATTATGTGTGGGAGATTACACCAGGATGTAAGTCCATTAAGCATGTCATCAACGTAACTTTTCCACCTGCTTATCCCAGCCCCTTCTTGTCTCAATTTCACGATGTTGGATTTCATCACCATCTGGTGACCTCGAAATAAGAAGGTTTGTTTGCTTGGTTTGATTCTTAGATTTTATTAGTGAGTGCTGTTTGTTTTCTCTAGTTGGCCATACATTTTTTTTTGTTCTTTACTCGGTTTAGCCAACATCGACCTTCGTTGTTCATGTAGGATGCAAGGGCTGCCCTCGAAAGATCCGAAAGGCTATCAACCTTTGCTTCCCAATTCACCTGAAGGCTCTCCAGAGGAAGTATTTGACTACAAATTTTCTTCAAAAGTTGGAAGCACACACTCCTTGGAAGGATTTCGAATTGTTTCAGACTCCTTAGAGGCTTTCTGCCTCCCTATCAATCCGACATTGAGTGTTGTATGGAATCCACGTATGCTTCGGATGAAATCATCAGGAGAAATTGTTGTTGATGAAAATTTTGAAGTACCTACTGTACCTAACGCATGATCTGTAGTAGAAGATCCACATTTTCATAGCAAATATTTTAGGACCCCAACTCACTCTGTCAGAACTTCTAATCCTAGTTCCATCCCTTTGACAGTATGTGATCTATAATATAACCTTGGAGCGAGTCCTGATTGACCTATAGTATCGCAAGTGCCCAAGACGTCCGTCACCTACATAGTACCTTTGGACCATTTCACTGGTACCACCAGTAGTGTCACCACCGTTTCAGACCAAATATTGATTGGTTCTCACTTGATCCCTACTCTTCAGATGGCCCATTCTACAATGGTCCTTCAAGCTACCAAGATTCCTACCAAAAATGTGGTTATCTCCCAAGCTCCGATTTGGACACCACTTCCATCTAGACAAAATCCATCACTTCCCCCTGGGTATAGATCTCTGAATGATTCTGTTGATATCCCTACCCAGGTTCCATCTAGACTTTTTTTCCTCATTGGTATAATGTTGTTGCTAACTTTGTTCCTACACCTACCCAGGTTCTCTCTAGATGGCTTTATGTTCCTCCTCCACCTTTTCTCAGATGATCTAGCCCCAGTGGCTCCAATCCAGTTGGAGGCACCAGTCACTCGTTCACTTCTGGTTACTAGATTACTATTGGAGGTCAACCTCAAGCTGGGGGGCAACCTGAGGTTGGAGTCCATAACCCACTGTATGGACATAATGCACCTGGATCACAATCTCAACTTTGGAACCTTCCTTTCCAAGGAAATCCACAATCGTCTGGGGGGGAACATCCTCAAGTTAACTCTTTTGTACTCCCTAACTTCAACCAACCGTATCCAGGTTCCTTGAATCCCACTTGGGGTTAGGGCGTTCAATCTAGTGTCCCTTACCAAGGGAACCCCTCTACCCAACCTAACTTTGCACGCTATATGTCCCAAAACCCTCCACAAACGAGTCTGTCAGGATATTCTAATTATTTTTAGACTGCTTACGGTCCTACAGGTATACCTATGGGACTTCCTTCTCAAAACTACCATTTTCCACAAGTGAACAGACAGTTTCCTTTCCTGGCCACTTTGGATTTACCTGATCTGTCTAGGATTTTGAATGATCCTATCTTACATTATACTCACTGGCCTATCATACCAGCCAAGTTATCGTCCAACATTCCTAAATTTGACGTTCGAGTAGGAGAAGATCCTAATAACCATGTTATGACTTTTCACCTGTGGTGTTCATCCAACTCCTTGATGGATGACTCCATCAGAGTGTGACTTTTCCAATGAAATATCACGGGTTCGGTAACAAAATGGTACATCGAGTTACCTCGAGGTTTCTTCAATGAATTTAACAACCTATCCATGGCCTTTCTGACACATTACTAATTACCGATTTGATATGAGACGTGAACCAAAATTTTGAGTTCTTTCAAGCAATCCTCATCCACTCATATTTATGATCACATCCATGAGTGGAGGAGGAGAAGACATTTAATCAAAGTTCCTATTCCTGATCAACTATTGGCCGAGTGGTTTACCAAATCACTCATTGGACCTATTTCTCATGATCTCGCCATGGGCGACGTTGTCACTAAAGAGTATGCGATTAGTCGTGCTCAGTATATTGATCTCATTTATTCGCAAACGAGAACACTTTATAATTTTATCCCTGACACTCCTCGTCCTTCCACAAAACCTACACCAAAACCTCCAACAACCTCTCATGCTACTGATGGTGTGATTGGAACCTTCCACACCGAGACCCAATCAATGCATGCCAGTCATACCAATCCCAAATCCAATAATTCTAATGCACAAGATACTCCTTCTCCTACTCTTTCCACTGGTAAGACTGTCGAGGTTAATTCTATTCAATCCACGCCTGCTGGAAAGAATCAAAATAAAAAGAAAGGAAAGGGTAAGAACAAGGAGGAAAAGAATAATAATCCACAATCTGATAAATCCAAAACACAAACTGCTGATGAGAAAGACAAACGTAAGCCTCGTTACCCATGCCTTATTTTTGGTGACGATCATTACATGAAAGATTGTCCAAGACGAGCCGACGAGCCAAAGTTACTAAGTTCCTCCAAGGGACCATGAAACCTTCTACACCTGTCGTTTTTTCACAACCTTTCCCTTCTCAACAGAAATCTAACTAGTCATTCATGAACAAGCTACCCTTTCTACTTCATCTTGTGTCCTTATGTGTAATGGTGACTCTAAAAAGAACAAAATTGCAGTCACAACTCGAGCCAAAGATTACTCTCTGTTAAAAGTGAAAGTTGGTGATATACCACCTTCATTGGTTCAACATTCTCCTCCAAATTCACCTCCCAATGGTCCTCTTCATCTCAAATGACCGAGTCTTGATATAGTCCTTGGCCCTCCTCGCAAGGGCATTGTTCGAAAGTCTACGTTTAAGCCTCACACTCGTGTTTCACAAAATTACAGTATTGTAGAAGATCTTGCACAAGCACCCTCTGCGATGTCAGCTCTCGAAGTCCTTCAAAGTTTCCCAACTCAATGAAAGGCACTGTTAAAGGCCATCGATGTAATTGATCCCACAAATACTAATCTCATAATATTTTACTTGGAAGATCACATTCCAAGGCTTCCTCCTCAATTAGCATTCCAGATCCAAGTTGTTGTTGAAAACAAGAATATCTGTAGAACTGTTACTGATGAAGGAGCCTCAACTTGTGTCATGTCCATCACTTGTTGGAAATCCATTGGCTCTCATACCCTCACCGAATCACACAATACACTTAAGGCCTTCAATGGTACAAGATTTAAACCCTACAATGTTCTTCTGTCATTGTCTATTAAGTTGGAAGGTAAATAGGTCAATGTTGAGGTTGAGGTCTTTGATGCACCTCTTGATTATAACCTTTTACTTGGTCGTAGCTAGATTGATTCCATGCATGTAGTTGTGTCCACCCTTTTCCATGTGGTACGTTTCCCGCATCAAGGAAAGGTCGTTACTTTTGACCAACTGACCTTCTTTAATTCCGATTCCCATATTAGCAACATTCCATTCATTTCGAAGACACCTCCTGGTTACGAGAAAGTTGACGTGGGTCTTTTGAAAGATTCAACTTTGATGTGTACATTTCCAATCCCACCACCCGATATCCCCCCTCCTTTTGTTGCCTCTATTAACATGATATCCACCACCATTCGTGAAGCCCTTGAGTCATACAACCCATGGGTGGTACCTATCCCTGGTGATTACTCTCGTTACGATGATAAGATCCATTTAAGTTTGGTCAAATCCACTTATCAAGCTATTCAATCGACAACCCTTTCCCCTCCTTCTCTCCGTGATTCATCTCCTGATCCATTTCATGTGATATTTCCTACTGATGAGATGATCATGTCAGTCATGTATATGGAAGACACCCCCTAGGATGATGGACATCCTCGATCCATTCTCTTCCTAGAACGCGACACCATAGAGAGTTACCAGTGGATTTCAGCTCCATTGACCATTGTGGTTATTTCTTCCATTCCTGAGTCACCACACGATGTCTTGTACGAAGGGAACTTGAGCAACATTTCACCTACCATCCCTCTCGAAATTGTATTTGTGGATTATTTCACTAAATGGGCTGAGGTGATGCATACATTTGATAACACCGGGAAGACTACAACATTGTTCATATTCAATCATATCATTACTTGGTTTGGTATCCCGCAAGTTATCGTTACTGATCATGATAGTCATTTTAGGAATTTCATGATGTCCGAACTTACTGAAAAGTTGGGTCTTCTCCATGAAAACTCAACCCCCTATTACCCACAGGCCAATGGCCAAGTTGAAACAATCAACAAAGTTCTCATTAATATGCTTCAACGGATGATGGGAATTCATAAGACAACCTGGCACACGATGCTATTCTCAACATTATGGGCCTATCAGACATCTGTTAAGTCTGCTATGGGATTTACACCTTTCCATCTAGTTTATGGTATCAAGGCTATCATGCTGATTGAATGTGAAATACCGTCTTTGAAACTGGCCGTTGAACTTCTCCCCAATACCTCCATTGAAGAAGAGCATCTTTTGTATTTAATGCAATTAGATGAAACCCGTCGCGATGCCGCCCTAGTTATTGAAACTTAGAAGAAACGTGTTAAATCCCAATACGACAAGCATGTCAAACCACATGTTTTTTCTGAAGGTGATCTAGTTCTCCTTTACGAACAAGATAGTGATTTTCTAGGGGCTGGTAAATTTGAGGCCATGTGGCGAGGTCCTTACATTGTCAAACGTGTGTTGGAGAAGGGAGCTTATGAGATAGTCAAGGTTAGAAAAATAGGACCATGGAGCAATAAAATAAAACAAATACGGAAACAAAACATAGAAGATACACAATACAATAGAGACACAAATTTACGTGGTTCACCCAGTGTGGGCTACGTCCACCAGAGAAATTTACAGGTCCTTCCTTTATTATTATCCAACATATGAAGGGATAAAACCTACAACAAGCCCGCTGTAACTTCCTCTTCTTTCTCTCAAAGTCCCTCGTCTCAGAATACAATATTCACTATGATCCACAATCGCAATACATTTTCCTCATAGGGAAAAAAACCCTAACATAACTTCTATCATTAGATTTGTGACCTTATAATGAATGGTCCATATTTACAATGAAATTACAATATACTTTTACAAGGAAATTTTCCCTTCGGGGGATTTTCCCCCGATCCCCCATTGGGGGGCGCTGCCCTCGAACCCCCGCCTAGGGCCCGCTTGCCCCCGGACCCCCCAAGTCAGGGGGGTAACCCCCCTCTGCACTCCCCCACGTGGAAGATTGTACATAATTCTGGGGTGTAAATACTTCATGGGGTATAAGCATGGCTGAAAACAAAAGACCTCTGAATCAGGAAGATAATCAGGCTCCACAACCAACAGTCGATTATGATGGAATCCCTTTAAGTGAACCCCGAAATAGGATTTACTTAAAGAAGTACTATGCTTAAGTCATTTTTGCATGAGTGCTTGTACTTTTAGTGTATCATACTCTTGCATGATTTTTCATTGTTTTGGTTTTGACCTTCAGCTACTTACCTTGCGTTGTGCTTAGTTTCTAGATGTCGGTGTCTTACCTACCCTACATTGGCTTCACTGTTGACGCTAGTTGTAATACTCAGAACTTAGCATCTGCTGCTTGGGAAATCTATGCACCTATATATGATTTGATTAGTTTACATGGTGTTTGCCTTGGTCATGCAACTAACAATATCGTGAAATATAGTGCAGTCATCGAATTATTGACCGACGCTGTGTCTCTTGGAATCTGTTATCTTGTTGTACGATTCGATTCACAGTTAGTAGTCTTACAGTTGAGTAACGTCTATTCCATTTGAATTCCTATGCTATTAAGGGTATATTTACGAATTCGCCTCTTGGAACGTCATTTTGATTACATTGAATATCAACACATTCCTAGTTGTCTAAATACATTAATAGATGCATTGGCTAATTATGTGTTAAACAAACATTTGAGAAGTTTATAAAATCCAATCACACTTTGTATATACAACAAGTAAACCGGTAGAAGCCTCATATATCTATATATATATATATATATATATATATATAACGATAAAAGTTTTTACAAAAAGTGTCTTTGTCCGAAGACCAAAATGTCAAAAATGTGAAGCACATGGCTTCATCTACAAATATAGCATCAAGGATATTGCTCACGATAACATGAGACTGCTTGTGCTACTCTACAAACCAGTCAATCGATGGATGTAGATACACCCACTGTATGGCGCTGGTAATGCCTCAGGATCTCATCAATAGAGGCATCTGGGACATCCATAGTCAACCCCTCTAAGTTTTGTTCTATAGCCTCATAGTCAACAATGACTAATCTTGCTACCTTGACTCTCTCCCCTCGCCTCTGAATGGGAGATGAAGCTGGAGGTCGATGAGGTCCCACATCTACATCATCAATAAGATTTTTGATTAGTCATCGGATAAAAGACATAAAGACATTTCATATTTAAAAATTACAAAAACATTATAAAAAAAAAATGTACTTCTTACCTATGTTCCCCCATTGAGAACCTTTAGGAAGAACCAATTCTGGATCACCTCGAAAGTCTAAGTTGACATATGCATAGTCATATACCATAAGCATCTGTGCCCTCAACCAATCAAATAAAATGTCATTATACTTGATGATAAGCCCAATCACATGCCATGCCATGAGGTTGACCCACCTCTTCATCCTTGGATCCCATTGGGTAGGTATGCCCCACTCTATATGTAGGCACAAGTTTGGAACCCTCTCTAGGAAGAAGGACACCAAAATTGACCCGTATCCAAACTGTTTCAGGTCACCACTCCTACACTTAGTCAACTATTTTTTCATACTTCTGAGAACCCCATCACTCTAGTTGAAAACTCGGGGCTCCATGCATTCCAACACATACTGGAAATATCTCTGAAGGGCCATATGGGGAGTTTCACTCCCTGCCATGTGCGTAATGGTGTAGAGGATAGTTCGTAAAGGCACGCCACATACATCTCTTATAGCAACTTTTCCTTTATGATTCTGAGTACTGGACACACAATGTGCGCTGATATAATGGCTCATAGGTTCACCACCTCCTCTGCTACCTGTTAGTGTAACTTGAGCCCCACGACGAGATAACCTGACCAAGAAGTAGATATCCTCGATATCTATCTCAAGAATGTGACACCCACACAAAATACCTACTGGTCCACATCCCACATGTGAACTAAGTATTTGAGCAACCTCAACTGGGCCCTCATGCCCTAGACCTTGAAGAATTTTAGTAGTCCACACTGCCGGAGGGAATTTACCATTCCCGGGTCATTCCCGATAAAGTAATCTTCATCCTCATTCTCTCTCTCTCGCCATTCCAACATCCTTACTGTAGAAAGCCTGAAATGGAACATAAAAGAGGGATTAGCATCTTCATCTCTCTCCTAGAAAATTTTCATTGGCATAAACATCTTGAAACATTTTTTGTTTTGCATGCGTCGTAGGCTAGCTTGCCCATACAATGCAGAGTTGTCGCATTGTAGCTTAAAAGTCACCTGCGATGACCCTTGGTTGTCGCAGGGCATGATACAAGGTGCCTGCGATGACCTTTGGGGTCACGTACCCTAGAAAATGAAACCTAAAAAGCCATTTCTAACCAATGAAAAGAAAAAATGAATCCATGAAAAGTTGAAGGAGATGAAAATTATCTGTTTTGTGGAGACCATTTCCAAATGATCAATCGTGCCTCCCGCAATTCGCAGTGGAAACTTGAGGTAAAATGGGGGTTTTGGAACAAAGTTTGGGTGGAGTAACAATGAAATGGTAAAAATAAGTTTTTACCCATTTTTATTACTTTTTTACTTTTTTCATTGTTATTTTTTATATTATCTTATATTTTCCACTTAAACCCTAATGTTTTAACGATATTGTAAGTGTTTGTTTTTTTGCATATGAAAAACCTAAGGGTGAAGTGTTGAACGGGGATACATTTTTTGGTTTTCTTTTATACATTTGTCGCATGTACAGATCCTTTTAGAGTTTTTCAGGAAAAACTCCGAGCTTAGGTTTTGTTCCTTCTCATGCTCATAAATCAATGAGAATGTAACCAAGTATACTTTTGTCGTCTTTTCATACTCGTCATGGTAACACAAAAAACAAAACCCATGGAGTATCCTTTAAGCTGTTTTCATGCTCTGTAAAAATGAAAATATTGCCGAGTGACCTTGTTCTTCTCACACTCTTAAAAGTATTTGAAGAAAACATTTGATGGGAGATAGATTATCACTTTTTCGGTCTCATCAGATTAATTTACGAAAAAGGAACTTTTGGAGTCCTGTTTAAGTGTTTTTATGACTCTATAAACATGAAAAACCCCCGAGTTTTCTCTCGTTGGACTTGTTAAAAAAACATCGAAAGACCCATATGGGATCGAACCACTCCTTCTTAGGATTCGTTAAACATACTCTGAGGGACTCGTCCGAAGGATGAACTTACATCAACAAGCATATGTTATCCTCCTAGAGCTTGCATAAAAATAAAGAGGTACTCACCAAAAATGGTGGGGGAAAATTTGGGAAAGCAATGTGGCTCTATATCTGTGTTAGTGGCAGTAATAGTCACTCTTGAACATGGCACCCCCCTTCGTCATTGTATACGGGTTGGAAAATCCATTCATCTCTCATTTGACCATCGACATGTCTATATGTTGGGTCCTCCTTGAGTCAATGCTTCCAAGACCATTGTCGTGTTGTTCATATGTTCAAGAGAAGTCCAACCTTAATAAGCTTCCTATCGAGTCGACCATCTGCAGTTATAAATTTTCTACCATGTCGGCCTTCCCTGTGTCAGTTTCGAATCATTTTATGGTCCGATCTATCTCAAATATGTTACTTATTTTGTGTCATTGATGGGGGATACATCAAGGCCCTCCTGTGACGTGTCTTTTTCTATCGACTTCAGCTCATCATCCAGGAACAAGACTTAGAAATTATTTAGTGCCTTAGAGCCTGCATGCTTCAATGGCAGGTTTCTTCACTTTCGACAGTGGGTTCACATCATTGGCCCCTGATTGGAAGATTCCCTCGAGTGTTCGACTTCAAATCCTTTATTCACACCTATGGGATTGTACTGGGGTACCTTGGGAGTCATTGACATCAATGGTTATTTCCCTCACACTTGTTAACATTTCTCATCATTGAGCGATAATCAAGTGGTTTCTACCATGTTCGACTTCAACACCTGTAATCGCATGGTTAGATTATTACTTAGGAACGACGGAAATGAAGACCCTAGGTCATACCATTCTAGTCCAGGCTGCGATGGAGTATTCATGATTTTTATTGACACATAGATCCAATTTGTATGTCTCGTGGCTATGTCCGAATTTGAGTCATTTTAGAGCATAGATCCATAGTGTATTCTGGGTGGCTATGCCGATCCACCTTGACATGGATCCACAGTGTATGTTTAGTGGTCATGACTCATTTTAATGCTTTGTAATCTAAGTATGGGAATTCCTACCTCGAACAATGGTATATTAGTATGCTGATGCTTGACTGTTTGTAGGTTCCCGACTGGTGTGCTCTTTGTTTCCGACACACACATTCTACAAAGTATTTTGGCTGTCACGAGTTCCAACCTCATACTTTTGGGGGCATTCTGTTATACATTATTTTGGTCATCATAGTGATCCATTGACAATATGTGTTCATGTTCCCAAAATGAACCTTTCTCCATGAGGAAAGTGACTGGATTTCTCTTCTAAAAAACCCTATTAAGGAAGGTCATTGCAGGCTGCACCATAAGCAGGATGCGATGATGCCTGGTCATCGTACTCTTCCCTAAAACTAGTTTGTGACGTCTCCACAGGCTGCTCTATAGCTGGGGTACGACGATGTCAAAAGGCTAATAAAAGGTCGACCTTCACGAAAGTTCTAGAAGGGGATCTTCTAGAAGGTTAGGTGGCATCCATATGATTGGGATGCTACTCGCTTCTATGATTTGGTGGGATCATCCTAATCTCTTTAAGTGTCTCTCTTTCCCCTATATAAAGAGGGATTTCTCATGGAAAAGGCTAAGGTTGATTTTAAAGGTTAATTAAGGTTGAATAAGGCTAAGATTGTATGGAGAATTCTGCATTGGGTCATTCTTGAGAGCTTCATTTCAGTTCATCAAGTCATTGTGGATGTTCTTCATTCAAGATTGGAGCAAGTGTGTGTGTTGGAGCAAAGGGTCATCGGAAGGGGACCTTGCAACATCAAGGCTTTGGTTGTAATCTCCACTTTCACTTTAATATAATACACTGATATGCTTCTTTCCCATAAAACTTGTCTCATTTTATTGTATGACTCCTTGATCACATACATAGATTCTCTTTGAGTGTGCTATATTTCTTTCACTTTGGTTGGCTTGTGTTCCCTTGCAGATCCAATATCACAGGAGCACTGGAGTGGAGCTAGGATGAAAATGACATAAGGAAGGGATATTTAAACGATATGTTGCTCATGTCTTGTTAGATAGTAAACTTAATGATTAGAGCTTAGGGAAAGCGTCATATCCTGTTCTGTTTTGTTTTAGATCTATGTGGATCTATCGAGATCTATTTATGTCCGCATTTACCGATAAGTCCCATAACAGTAACAAGACAAGATTTGAAACCAATTCTAAATATTTAATAGGGAAAATTATGTGGGCATTTAAAATCTTCTCAACCTCTTTTCTAATAGTTGCTTCAAGTGCAAGATTTATTGGTCCTTCTCTTTGTCTTATTGGTTTTACTTATTCTTTAATAGGAATTGTGTGTTGTATTACACTTGGAAAAAACTGATGAAAATATTCATATGACCATGCAAAGACATCCCAAAATTCACAGAAGAGATCCATGAATTTCTGTTTCTCTTGTTATGAACATCAAGCTCCAATTTTTAGAGTCTTTGGATCTTCTTGAGTCCCAATGTTTATATGAATAGTCTTTCCTATTTTTATTTTTGATTCCTCCTCTATGCTCTTCTTTTGATTCCTTATGTCACTTGATGAGAATGAACTTTCCAAAGGGGTTAATCCCTTGGGAATTTTTTTATCTTCTAAGGATACAATATATTTATTTTTCAAGGGCTCATTCTATAATAAGGCACATATGCTTTCATCATCAGAGAAAACTTGCTAGGATAGCCTTGCAAAGCCATGCATGACCACAACTGAGAAGACATTCATGGTGTGGAGATAGCCATGAAAAGACATGCATGGCATGGATATATCCATCCAAAGACTCAATTCAAATACCATGGGTTACTCAATAGCATGGGTCCATAAACCACTAACAATAAACCCAACAATGATTGATTCAACGATTTTACGATTGAGTCAAGATTAACCCAACAATTTTCAAGTGTTGTTCATGGTGATTGAGCTTGAGAATCAATGTTTAAGGCCTAAGGCGTAAGTTTTTTTGTCCACTAACCATGGCACTTTAGCTCAAGAAGGTCCATTTAGGGATTAAACCCCTTGTTTCCCCCTTGACTAGTTTAGCCCTCAAGATCCATTTTCGGTGCACAAAACCTACTCATGGTGCCCATATCTCACTTGGATGCTAAAGAACCCTAACCATGGTATGAGAACCATTCTTGGTGTGGGATTGAGACACATTCCTATTTAGGTCCTATGTTGTGGTTTACTAATAGCACCCATATCCCTCTAGCAAGAGAGAGATTCCCTATAAGGGTCTAGTGTGATGGTTCGAGGATGTGTTTAGTGTTATAACCTAAGAATCTTGATGGGGTTTAGGTGTTATTCAGGGTTCTTGGACATAAGAAGATTTATTTAGGGAATAAGGTCCTTATTTTCCTCCCCCAAACTTGGTTAAACCTAGAGACCTATTCTTGTCTCATAACTAATCTAATCGTGGCATCCACATCCCACTTGGAGGTGAATGATAGCCTATAGAGGTCATATGTTTTGGTTTGAGGTCTAGTCCATAGTGATAAAGACTAAGAAGCAAGGTTTAGGGATTGATTCTCTTGTTTCCATCCTTTGACTATGGTTAAGGTCCCGAGGTCCATCCATGATTCCCAAGACATTGTAATGGTGACCATATTAAACTCAGATGGAAAAGACTCCTTGGAGAGGAATCATGTCATGGTTTATAAGTGTTTTCCATGGTGGCTGAGATCTATAAGGTTTTATTAGGGCTTATGGATATTGCTTATCCCTTAACCATGTTTATACCTCAACATCCATTTCCAACGCAGAAAGCCTACTAATGGTGCCCATATCCCACTTGAAGGCCTATAAAGAACCCATACAAAGGTCTCATGTGTTGGTTGAAGGAATTGTTTGTAACACACCCACGGTGGGGACTCAAATTTTCACTCTTCTTAGGAGAATAAAAACCCCCATTTGGGGTCTCTATCCCATTTAGCTCTTCCAGATATTTCCAGCCACGATCTCCATGCTCCGAAATGAGCTCATAGTTGGCAGATATCCTCCCCCAAGTTCTTCAGGTCCTTTCATCCCCCTATACTTACATTTGACCATGGTCTATGACCAGACGCCAAGAAAACAGGCACCAAGACGACCACCATGCGAATCCTCTAGAGTGGTAAACCTCCGAAGTTCATGATTTGATTCCATGTGTCATCAGGGATTTCGATGGCCCTGATTTACTTCAGGATTTCAACGTTCGGGAGTTTCAAACATTCCTGCACCTTTTTCCTCCAAAGTACTCCATACCCAGAGTTACAAATAGAGAGCCACACATTATTCTGATCGACGATTATGATCTTCTTCGGGACTTCGACGTTCGGAAGTTCTGAGAATTCCAACTCTTTTTCCTATGAAGTACTCTATACCCGAAGTTCCAGATCAGGCGCCACACGCCCATCTATATCAACGACTCGGTTCTAATTTGGGACTTCGGTGTTCGAGAGTACTTCAGACGCTCACACCACCTTTTCTCCCGGAGTGTTTTCTTCTAAAGTTAAGGATTGTGCGCCACATGTCCCTCTCATTCGACGGTGGGGATCCACTTCAGGCGTCCCTCTAATCTGCGTTGCTTTCTCCCCACTTTCGAAGTACGCGATCTGCTGATGCGTGTATCCCATAGATTGACGACTATAAATTACTTCGGCTCTTCAGGCTTTGGGAGTTCCAACCTCTCCCCACTCACTTTCTCTCGAAGTGATTTGACCTGAAGTCGATGATCTGTCGACGCGTGTCTCTCTCAAATCGACGGTCATGATTTACTTCGGGAGTTCTCAACTCGTGTGAACCCACTTTCCTTTGAAGTGGCTATCTCCCGAACTAGAAGATATGCTGACACCTGTCCTCAACTGACGGATGACTAGGATGAACTCTATCTCTCCAGCCTTTGGGAGTTCTTGTTCAACACATCCCCTTTTCTCCCAGAGTGAATTCACCCAAAGTCGACGATATGTCGACATGTGTCTCCCACAGATCAACGACTGCAAATCACTTCGTCTCTTCGACTTGGGAAGGTTCAACCTCTCCACACTCATTTTCTCCTGGAGTAATTTCACCCAAAGTCGACGGATTTCCACCACATATCCTATCTCTCATATCGATGGTACAGACAGACTTCGTCACTCCATGCATTTCCAAAGGAACTCATGGCTAACCATCTCTTAATACCCCAGCGTGGGCCACTCTGAGTGGGACACCTGACATCACCATTACTCGACACATGGGTCCCCACGTACTCTCATCACTATTACCCATATTACCTTGATTGAATGGTCGAGAGGGGTTCCAAAGGATCTATATATCCACGGTCCACATTGCTTTTCTACTTCATTCTTTGGGAGTTTTGGTGTTACTAAGCCTATATTATCCCGAAGCGGTCAACGTCGGACTGACTACCGAATAGATCTAACGGTTGGTATGGCTCCCGAGCATCCTCATATATAAGGCCCATATTAACTTTGGGACGTCCATGATTTTACCTCCCTTAGGACAAACTCTCTCAATTCGTCGAACTCGCGAAGTCCGAAGGACCCAAGGGGTTATCTCCCACACTCTTTCCCGTATCCAACGGTCACAACAGACCTTGGCTCTTACCTAACAAATCTCATTCGTTCTTCTTCCAAACAAAGGAACCTTCCCTTTCGATAATTCAATCTCACTATTCTTCTTGATATTAACAGACTCCTTCCTCTGGGAGACTCAGAATGACTGGGAGTGTCAACATGCACACGTGAAACTATGCCCAAAATCAATGAACCTAGAGTTCATTTATTTTAACTTGAGCCACCACAGGGCTCAAGAATTTACATGTACAAGCCGAAGAATATCTTATTTTGTTAAATACACAATCAAGCATAAATAAAAGGGATATAGTATAACCATTAAGAAATCATGCACATCCTTGAAAACATTCACAGTATGTCCAATTTTATCACACAAATACATCTCAATTACACATGGTATGAGAATACTTATCTATTACAAGTTGCAGCTTATTAACTGACTATGGGTGTGTGCCTTTCCACCCAACCATAGGATCAAAGGCATTCATTCTTAGCACTCTGAACACCCCCATGCTAAGCCATGATTTCACTAGGGAGTTTATGCCATCTCTCAGAGAGAATCTCTCTGTCACAACGACCCTGCGAGGTTTATCAGATGCTTCCTCAACATCGAGCTCACATTTTGGTTATTCAGGTTGTGTTCTTTGCACTTCCTTTTGGTTCACACATCTCCTTCTGATCTTGTGCCCTCACTTGGTGTCTCTTGTCTTGTCGTCTCCATGTATGTATCTTACCTTCCTTATTTAGGAAGATTTCTGACCTATCATGTTCCTTCTGTCAGAAGGAAGCTCAGGTCTGCAGGTCTCTGTGGTACTTCAGGCTGACAACCCATGTTTCCATTCATGGGGGTGGTTGATTATTCAACCACTAGTCCTTTCCTTCATTAACTGATTCTTTCCTCTAGAGATATCATGGCTCGTACTTCAAGGCTTCACCCCCCCCAATAGTCAGTTATGAAAAATTTAACAATAATACATTTACATCGTCCACATGCCTTAGCATGGTAATCCTATTTTACGATTAATTAAAAGCTAGGGGAAACATGGGTGTTACAATCCCCTCCCCCTTAAAAGGAAAACCGTCCTCGATGTTCTTTCTCGATAACACCTGTTATGGATTTCTCATTCAGCCACTTCAGAAGTCTTGACCTTATTTCTCGGTCAGGTCCTTTTTCTAGACCCTTAATCTTCGTCACCTTCTTTCAATAATTCTTGGACAACAAGCACATTAATCATAGTCTCATGTGAATTTTTTTTACTGTTGTGTTGAAACAGAGCTTAATTTTTCATCTTAAGAACAAAAATTTTTTTTGGCATCCCAGAGTCTTTGCATTAGTAAAATTTCTATAAAATAAAATTTTTCATCTCTAATGAATTCGAAATGCCCTTGTGGTTTATTCTTGGAAAAATAATGGTTGAAATTAAAATTAATGTCTGCTCCAAACATTTTTTGAATAACGTTCTAAATGAACCTTAATGTTAAAACTTAAGAAAGATAAAACCCATATCGGGATATCGGAATTCGCTGTTTTGAAATAACAAATTTCAATGTAAATCAAACAACGAAACCCCGACCCCCGATTTCCCGACACGCCAATCTTTGATTAATTCATCGTTTTCATAAATCTCATTTAAAAATAAGTTTTAAACGTTAAACTAATTATATCGGGAAATCGCGATTCGCGGTTTTGAAAGAACAAATAAACTCAACATCGTTCTCTYCRATTTCCCGATCCCCGATTGCGATTAATTCGTAATTTAGGTTTGATTACTGTTAAGTATGATTAAGAGTGATTAATTATATCGGGAAATCGCAACTCGCGATTCTGCGAACAGAAATTTTCACGTCGTCAAATATCCCGATCTCTCGATCCCCGATTTCCCGATTTCTGAACTTTTGATTAATGAAACTCCGAAAAGATAATCTGAATTAATTAAGATAATAAAATGATTTACTTGATTAATAGGTCGCGATTTCGGCGA
>JZKD02S1633179.1:71163-82607 GCA_000966675.3 Picea glauca
AAACACCTCAAACATTTGATTTGGAAGAGGAGAAATGAGTCAGCAGGATTGCAAACCTTTTTCCATCTGAAAGCACCTCAAAAACTAAGTTTTTGGAGGGGAGCACTCCCCCTTAAAATATCTCGGAGTGTCGGCGCTCCCCCTTACAATGTCAGGGAGCGTTATAAATCTCCCATGGACCTTTTGAGGGAGCACTATAGATTTTGAGAGCACTGGCACCCCCCTAAAGCCTACTAGGGATCACTACAGCGCTCTGATGGTCCTTTTGAGGGAGCGCTACCTATTCTGGGTAGTAGTTAAGTTGTTGAGATGAATGGGGGAAGCATATTTTCATTCTTGGAAGGAAGTTGGATTGAAATCCCTAGTCCAACCATGATCTTAGGGTAGATCCTCAACTGAAGGAGGAAAATCCTCAACTTCCCCAAGGATATCTCAAGTGGTTAAAGCCTCTCCAAGGCTATATAATCAAGCTTTCTAATGGTGAAAGAGGATTGGAAAAAGGAGAATCACACCAAACTTATGATCTCATAAGTGGTGCTGGAACAAAGATGATGGGAAGAATTGCTAGCATGAAACCTATGATCTCATAGGAAACACACAGTCAGCCAAAGGAGAGTGATCAGTGAAGCTGTTGTTATCCAGGTTGTGGATCTTTCGGGCAAGGGTTAGATGAAGGGGACTTGACGAAGCTGTCACATTCACATCTATGATTGTAGGTACTGTTGTCGTTATTCTCATTAATATGACACGCTTGGCCTGTTTCTTTCTAGTTTGTGTCTAATGTTACATGAACTTATCATTGATAGATAAATATGTTTTCAAGCTAATATCAATAGAGTAGGAAGTGGTCATATCTTGTTTGTCTACAGGACTCAGCGAGGAGCAAAGGATCAGAGCTCAAATCAGAGCGTGCAGGGACAAACGTCGATAAAGAGGTACTTCTGTTCTCCTTCCTTCTCATGTGTTAGTTTGTATATATTTGAAAGGAAGTCAGTGTCCACGTTAAGCATTTTCTGTCTTAGAGTTAGGGTCAAGCTCTTTGAGGCAATCTACCTGTCCACAGGGAGATTTTCCTACAACAGTGAGTGCATCGTAATGTGAAAATAAATGAAGATGATGTTTTAGCCTACTCTGAGCAACAGAGTTGACGGGAAAACTCCAAATGATTCTCTTGTGTGAGGCAGTGGGAAAGAATATCTGTAGAGTGGACATGCCTGTGGATGCGCATAGGTGAACTTGTGTATATCTGGTTCTTCTGTGTAATGTAGTGAGCCAGAGATATGACATCCCTATGGATGTGCCCCTAGTGGATGAGCACTAGTGGGTGTATCAGATCCTTTGATATATGTTTCTCAAGAGTCAGACCTGTCTGTAACCGTAATTGTTATGTAAAGGGTACATGTCGACCCCACCTTAATGTGATTAATAATACATGTAAAAGATAATTAATAATCATAATAATTATTATTATTATATTGTGACTTAGTGAGGTCAGCCTTTTTAAGCCAATAAACACTTTAGTTGATAGGATAAGTCTAATATAAGTAAAGGAAGATTCCCCATTGTGGAATCCTATCTTTCTTGTGAGTTTGGAAATTTACGCAAGTACGTCTACTTGGGAAAAGGTGCACACCTCTCTTGGGCTCTAGTATTCTAGGGTTTGAGCACCCTCTTGTGTGCTAGGTATTTCTTGGTGGTGAAGGTCTTTCTCTAGAAGAATATAGCAAATGATTTGGCTGGGTTTTCTTCCCTTATTGAGAAGGGTTTCCCATGATACTTCTTGTGTTCTTGTGCACGATGATTCTTCTTGTGATATTGATTTATACAACATTATTGTCTATGGTTAAGTTAAATGATAAAATGGAATGAACTTCATGCTTAACCTAGCTTATTGAAAAATCAATATCCTTAACATGGTTTTAACCAAGCCTATTCAATCGAACATACCCATTTATTCATTCATTAGTCTTCTATTCATTACATGATGCTTTCAAAATGTAATCCATGATTCTTATATATATATATAGGCTTTTAGCTTGCTTCTTAGTTTCTCAACAATTATTAAGGTTGCGACTTCGACCTCCTGACATATTTTTCACATAGTTCTTCCATAGGGAACTCCCTCAGCATGCAACTTTCTTATTGCACGTCCATCACTATCTGTGATGACCTCAACCTCGAGTTAGCTTTATTTGTTTACCAAATATTCCTTAAGGGATATAAACATATATCTTTTTCATGCACCCAAATTATGTATCCGTACATATTTTGGTTTTGTTAACTTACCTCCATGATGTACTTAACCATATGCATAATCAAAAGTCTGTGTGTAGCTTCCATGGGTATATTCCACAACCTACATACATCTCTATTCTAAAATCAATCAACTCATGATTGTTCACAATCATTCTCATGTGACCCTCACAGGCAGAATCATTTGCCTCCTATCATGACAACAGAGCATTCTTGCTCATTTACTCTTTCATTTATTTATACTAGTCTTTCATGAGGGAATGTAGTGCATTTAACTTAAGCTATTGTTAAAAACAAAACTTTCTTGACTCTTTAGAGTGGAGTTAACCATGCATCCATGGTATTCACTTAATATTGGCAGGTACAATTATCGCCTTACATATCTCTCATCAAGACAACCATACTATGCCCTTAGTGTACATATATCCTTACATCATGCACGTGCATCATTTACACATGGACCTATCAAACTTCCAGATCCTCCCCCAAGTATATTGTTTCCATTCTTATGAAAAGCCTCATAGGGACACACAACATTGATCTTCCCTCTTAGTTGTGATATTGCATTCATTCACACGACATCCACATGGAAGTTGAATCAGACATAGTCATATCTAGGTTCCCTTTTCATATGATAACAACTAGCAGGAAAACACTCTTGCCTCAACCTCCCTGGAACATTACCCAACTTATAAATACAATCTGGGCAATTTTAACCATGCCCAAGGTAACATAATCAACCAATTTATCTTCCAGCTATATCTATATGGCTACAATCCACCACTGGATGTCAATCTGGCCTATTGGGATTCTAGAAGTGCCCCAACACTTCCTTTACCACATTCAATATCAACTTTTAGTCAACCATCCTATATTAATTTTAACAATAATGTCTAATACCATTTGGACTAATCCCTTAAAGCCCAAATGCAATTTCAAATTATGTTACTTACTAAGTATCCTAGTTCCAAAATCCAGAGTACCTTTAGGTCAATATCAATCTTGACCATTACATCTAGAATTCCTCCTGTTCAACACAGTCAGGGATGGAGGCCACTCTCCTCCTCCCATGAGAACTCTGGAAGATTAGTTTTCTATCCACCAAGTAAGGGAGGTTGTGGTGGTTTCTCACTCAATCACTCTATATTTCTACAACTCTGTTTATCATCTTGATTATAAAAAACCATGCCCAACAATTCCTGTACCCAGAAACAAAATTTGTTTCTCTGTCCAATTTGAAACCCGAGAGTTGCGCATGCTCTCCCTTTTCAGGGAATGGTCACCAGACACATTCCTCTGATCGTGAGGAGTTATACACCTATACTAAGTTTAAACCTTCATTAAAGAAATAGTCATTACTGCTACAAATCCTCTCCATCCATTCACATTACTATTTTAGTTTAAATATGAGTGCTTTTCAGCATAATCTCATTCCCGTAGGATCGATTACCATTTCCAAAGAAATGCTAGGCTTCCTTTGTCATAGACTAGCATGATTCAATATTGTTGGGTAAAAATACCAACTATATTTTAAATCTGCATCCTTCTACTCAAGGAACTTATGCAGATGATTTATGTTTGGCAGTAACATTCTCAATAGGCCCATCTTTAGCCTTGGTAACTAAATGTTATGATTGTACAACAACACACACAATTGAACAGTGAAGTCAATTTATTTATTTGGGGACATTAGAAACATACAGTGCCAATTTTCAAAACATCTATCAACAATAAAGAATCTCATTCCTCTCTTCAGTAGAGGTTTTATACGCCTCTTAGTAATGTGGTAAGATAGGGTGTTACCCCTTAAACTCCTCCATAAATATTTTCATGTGACTCATGCATGAGCGCAAGAAGGCCAAGTATTGTAACCATGCTTTGATACCAATTTGTAACAAACCCATGTATGGGAATCAAATTTTCGCTTTTCTTAGGAGAATCAAAACCCCCATTCAGGGTCTCTATCCCATTCTGGTCTTCCAGAGCTTTCCAACCACGATCTCCATGCTCCAAAATGAGATCATAGCTGGAATATATCCTCCCCCAAGTTCTTTGGGTCCTTTCATCCCCCTATAATTGCATATGACCATGGGATATGACCAGACGCAAGGACAACAAACGCCAAGATGACCACCACGCGAATCCTCCAGAGTGGAAAACCTCCAAAGTTCACGATCCGACGAGGTGTGTCCTCAGGGATTTTGATGACCCTGATTTACTTTGGGATTTCGATGTTCGGAAGTTTCAAACATTCCTACACCTTTTTCCTTCAAAGTACTCCATACCTAGAGTTACAGATCGAGCACAACACATCCCTTATGATCAAAAGTTATTATCTTCTTCGGGATTTGGCGTTCAAGAGTTCCGAGAACTCCAACTCTTTTCCCTCCAAATTACTCCATACCCAAAGTTCCAGATCATGCGCCACATGTCCATCTCAATCAACGACTCAGGTCCACTTCGGGACTTCAAGGTTCAAGAGTACTTCAGACGCTCACACCACCTTTTCTCCCGGAGTGTTTTCTTCTGAAGTTAAGGATTGTGCGCCATTCATCCCTCTCATTTGATGGTGGGGAGCCACTTCGGGCATCCCTCTACTCCGCGTTGCTTTCTCCCCACTTCCAAAGTACGTGATATACTGATGTGTGTCTCCCGTAGATCGATGACTATAAATTACTTCGTCTCTTCAAGCTTCATGAGTTTCAACCTCTCCCCACTCGCTTTCTCCCTGAGTGATTTCAACCAAAGTCGACGATCTGTCGACACATGTCTCTCTCAAATCCATGGTCACGATTTACTTCAGGAGTTATCAACTTACATGACCCCACTTTCCTCTGAAGTGGCTATCTCCCGGACTAGAAGATCTGCTGACACTTGTCCTCAGTTGAAGGACGAATCAGATGAACTTTGACTCTCTTGCCTTTAGGAGTTCTTGTTCAACACATCCCCTTTTCTCCTGGAGTGATTTCACCTGAAGTTGATGATATGTCAATGCGTGTATCCCACAGATCGACAACTACAAATCACTTCGACTTCAGGAGGTTCAACCTCTCCACACTCATTTTCTCCCATAGTAATTTCACCCGAATTCGACGAATTTTTGCCACATATCCTCTCTCTCAGATTGACGATACAGATGGACTTTGTCGCTCCGCGGATTTCCAAAGGAACTCACGACTAACCGTATCTTAATACCCCAGTGTGGGCCACTCTGAGCGAGACACCTGGCATCACCATCACTCAACACATTGATCCCCACGTACTCTCATCCTTATACCCATATTCCCTTGATCGAATGGTCGAGAGGGGTCCCAAAGGATCCATATATCCACGGTCAATGCTGGATTGACAACTTCTATTCGTTCTTTGGGATTTTTGGTGTTACTAAGCCTCTATTCTCTCGAAGTGGTCAACTCCAGACTGACTATTTCATAGATATGATTGTCAAGATGGGTCCCGGTCATCCTCAGATATAAGGCCCAGATTAACTTCAGGACTTCAGGGATTTTACCTCCCTTACGACGAACTTGCTCAATTCATTGAACTCATGAACTCCGAAGGACCCATGTGGTTAACTCCCACGCTCTTTCCTGTATCCAACGGTCACAACAAAACTTGGCTCTTACCAAACAGATCTCATTCATTCTTCTTCCAGAGAAAGGAACCTTCCCTTTTGATACTTCAATCTCACTATTCTTCCTGAGCTTAACAGACTCCTTCCTCTAGGAGACTCAGAGCGACTGAGAGTGTCGACATGCACACATGAAACTATGCCCAAGATCGATGAACTCACAGTTCATTTATTTTAACTTGAGCCACCACAGGGCTCAAGAATTTACATGTACAATCCAAAGAACATCTTATTTTCTTAAATACGCAATCAAGCAGAAATAAAAGGGATACAGTATAACCATTAAGAAATCATGCACATCCTTGAAAACATTCACAGTATGTCCAATTTTATCACATCACTACAACTCAATTACACATGGTATGAGAATACTTATGTATTACAAGTTGCAACCGACTAGCTGACTGTGGGTGTGTGCCTTTCCACCCAACCATAGGCTCAGAGGCATTCATTCTTAGCACTCTGACCACCCCCATGCCAAGCCATGATATCACTAGGGAATTTATGCCATCTCTTAGAGAGACTCTCTCTGTCACAACGACCCTACGAGGTTTATTAGATTCTTCCTTCAACATAAAGCTCTCATTATGGTTCTTCAGGTCATGTTCTTTGCACTTCCTTTTGGTTCACACATATCCTTTTGAGCTTGCGCCCTCGTTTGGTGTCTCTTCTCTTGCTATCTCCATGTATGTATCTTACATTCCTTATTTAGGAAGGTCTCCGACCTTTCCTGTTTCTTCTGTCAGAAGGAAGTTTAGGTCTGTAGGTCTCTGTGGTACTTTAGGATGACAACCCATGTTTCCATTCATGGAAGTGGTTGATTATTCAACTACCAGTTCTTTCCTTCATTAACTGATTATTTCCTCTAGAGATATCATGGATCATACTTCAAGGCTTCACCCCCCCCAATAGTTAGTTATGGGAAATTTAATAATAATACATTTACATTGTCCACATTTCTTAGTATGGAAATCCTATTTTGAGATTAATTACAAGTTGGGGGAAACAAGGGTGTTACAATCTCCTCCCCCTTAAAAGGAACACCGTCCTCGACGTTCTTTTTTGATAACACCTGTTATGAATTTCTCATTCAGCCACTTCAGAAGTCTTGACCTTCTTTCTCGGTCAGGTCCTTTTTCCAGACCCTTAATCTTCATCACCTACTTTCAATAATTCTTGGACAACAAGCACATTATTTATAGTCTCATGCAGAAACATTTTACTGTTGCATAAAATTTCTAGGAAAATTTCATAATCTAGCACAATAATTATCTGCGCAGTTTGTGGATTTGTATCCACATTGTTGTCTTGTTATCCAGGCTCACTATTTTTCCTTGACATACCCATTGTGTGCATGATCCCAATAGTTTACAAGAACTATCAAGGTCTCCTATTCCTTGGGGTCACTCACCCTCCAGGCCAAGGCTCAGGCATCCCCTTCTCTGCTATACAATTCCTTGTGTGATCCATATTGCCTTGTCAAGGTTTTCTCGCACGGGAAGAACTACCCATTGTGTGCATGATCCCAATATTACAAGAACTATCAAGGTCTCCTCTTATTGTCGACACTCCTGTAAATGTATTATTGTTAAATTTCCCATAACTGACTGTTGGGGGGGTGAAGCCTTGAAGTATGATCCATGATATCTCTAGAGGAAAAAATCATTTAATGAAGGAAATGACTCGTGGTTGAATAATCAACCACCCCCATGAATGGAAACATGTGTTGTCAGCCTAAAGTACCATAGAGACCTGCATACCCAAGCTTCCTTTTGACAGAAGGAACAAGATAGGTCAGAAACCTTCCTAAAGAAGGAAGGTAAGATACATACACGAAGACGACAAGAGAAGAGACACCAGACGAGGGTGCAATCTCAGAAGGAGATGCGTGAACCAAAAGGAAGTGCAAAGAACATGACATGAAGAACCATAACGTGAGCTTGATGTTGAGGAAGCATCTGATAAACCTCGAAGGGTCATTGTGACAGAGAGAGTCTCTCTGAGAGATGGCATAAATTCCCTAGTGATATCATGGCTTGGCATGGGGGTGGATAGAGTGCTAAGAATGAATGCCTTTGAGCCTATGGTTGGGTGGAAAGGCACACACCCACAAATAGGTAGTCATATGCAACTTGTAATAGATAAGTATTCTCATACCATGTGTAATTGAGTTGTAGCTGTGTGATAAAATTGGACATACTGTGAATGTTTTCAAGGATGCCCATGATTGCTTAATGGTTATACTGTATCCCTTTTATTTTTGCTTGATTGTTTATTTAAGAAAATAAGAGATTCTCTGGCTTGTACACGTAAATGCTTGAGCCCTGTGGTGGCTCAAGTTAAAATAAATGAGTTGTGAGTTCGTCGATCTTGGGCATAGTTTCACGTGTGCATGTCGACACTCCCAGTCGTTCTGATTCTCTTGGAGGAAGGAGTCTATTAAGCTCAGGAAGAATAGTGATATTGAAGTATTGAAAGGGAAGGTTCCTTTGTCTGGAATATGAATGAACGAGATCTGTTCAGGAAGATCCAAGGTCTATCGTGTTTTATTGTTCTTTCACTATCTTTATATTTCAAATCTCCCCCTTTTGTTAATTAACCTAATCCATTTGTTTTCATTATTAATCTCTCTTTCATAATTCTATAATTTATTATGATTTCTATTTCATTCTCATTATTTGTATTCCTATTTTTTCTGAATCTCAAGGGCTCCTACCCATTTCTATTCTCTTTTTTCCCTTCTGCAATATTTTACTACTATTTTTTTCATCTCAATGCCCTCTTTCATCCCCCTTTTCACTCTATTTTTATCAAAATAAAACCCTATTATTAATTACTTATCCATTACCTAATCTCAACGAGTATTTATATTAATTTATCCATTTCTAATAATTTATTAATTTATCCATTTATATCTATTATCTTTTATCTCTGACCATTCCTCTTCTATACATTCAAGCCTCAACACTCTTTTCTATTCATAATAGCTTCTCATGTCACTAATGATTGGTAGCGTGTCCACTCAAAACATTGGACATTTCAAAATTGATCACACAATTTTATCTAGAAACAAAATTCTACTACTATGACTAATTGTGGAAACCTCCATACTCAAAAATAAAAGATAGATGGAAGAGCGGGATATCCTTTCAAAATGTTGCTTGAGGAATCCCTCATGCAATAGAGGAATGATATGATGGACAACTTCACTCAGATCCTTCGATGACTACTGATGGCAGTCAAGGCATCTTAGACAAGAAACCATTTCGGAGGTGTGACAACCTTCAAGGTACAAGTTAATTTTGATATCCCCTTATTTCAAGGTCAGATAGATGAAGGTTCTCTAGATAAATGGTTGAACCTACTAGAATATTATTACATTGTCCAAAAAAAATTGATGGAAAAAACATCACCTTCATGAATCTATGCCATTCAGGAGAGAACCCACTTGGGAGACCTTTGTGGATGCCCTCAAGGTGTAGTTATACCATGTTTCAATCTATGATGACTAGTATATGATATGGACAACTTTGTGTCGAGAGAGAGACCAGACAATGCTAGAGTATACCAACATCTTCCATACCCTGCACTTAAAGTTGGGTATTCAATATTTTGAGAGACACCTAGTTATAAAGTACTACAGTGGCCTACACAAGTACATCAAAACAGAGATGGATTTCTTGGAAATATCCTAAGTGGGAGCTACTTATCTATATCGTGTCAAAATCGAGAAAAAATTTAAGAAACAAAATAAACAGTATTTCAGGTCTACAAATATACAACAAATGAAGCATGGAAAAGGTGATCTTAACTCATAGAACGAAGGATAGAGTAGGAAAGACAATTTCTCAAAAACCATTCTAATTCATAGAAAAATAAGGGTGATGGGAAGTCAAAGAAGGACACTGGAAAGTGGTGTGATTTTCACAAGATCCCCTGGCACAACATCGATGAATGTTGCATGAAATAGTGGTTATTAGCTAAGATCAAAGAAAAATAAGCAGGCCATGTCTCAAACTCTAATTCAGATCACAATAAAGGGAAATGGATCATTGATGTAGAGCTCACTACTACCATCTTGACTACAAAAATCCAACCAGAAGAACCAAAGGAGGAAAGGGAGAGCCTCTTCCATTCCCAGATGCGGTTGAAGGGGACCCCACTACATTTCCTTGTAGACAGTGGGAGTTGGAAGAACCTTATATCTAGATAAGGTCATAAAAAGAATGAAGTTGATGAAAATTCCACACCCCAAACCATACACCATCAGATGGTTGATTCAGGGACAATACCTTTGCGTCAACCAACTGTGTCTCTTGTCATATGGCATCAAGCCATTTAAAGATGAGATATTGTGTGATGTTTCCCCACTTGAAATATGTGATGTTATTTTGGGACAACCATATATGTGAAAATTCCATGTTATTTATGAGTCTCGACCCCATAATGTTATTTTTAATTTGGGGATTCAAATCTATAGGGTATCAAAGGTAGTTCTGACTACTTCCATTTCATTGCTCTAAAAAAAGTATTTTTGCAAACTAATCTCTCAGACCATAAATTTTTCTCTATTCATGATCTCGTTAGAAGGAGAGCAGAAGGTCATTGCGAACACTACGTCCTCACCCAAGACCTTTATGTACCACAAAAGAAGTTTGACAAGATTTTAGAAAAGCACAAATCTATTTTTGCTTCACCTACGAGGGTGCCTCTGCAGTACTAAGTCAAGCATTCCATTAACTTGGTACCTAGTTCTCGCTTACCCAATGGTCCAATATACATATACTCGCTTCTATAGAATGTGAGTCTTCCATATGTTCAACAAATTTATAACAAAGATCTTCATAGCTCTATTAGACATATCCCTTTTCAAGTGTTCTTGGGGTTCCAACGATTAGCCCCTATTCATGTAGGCCTTCCTGCTGCATCTTCACCAATAGAGTCCTCCCACACTTACATCGAGTCATATTTTGCATCCAAATTTTTTGAACAAATCCAACACATCCAACAACATGTACCTTGCATCCTTCAAAAGGATAATTCCAAATAAAAGCAACGACATGACCAACATCGAGTTTCACGCAAGTTTCAAGTTGGTGTCAGCAGATCATACAAATCTATCGGGTTGTCAAAGAAGAACAACTTCTTCAACAAGGAAAGTGACTCACTAAGATTCGAATTCAGAAAAAGTATCCCTATCTCCTAAAATAACTTGATGTAATGGGGACCATTGCTTCCGAAGGGGGGAGGGCTGATCCAGGTGAAAATCGGTGGCCATCCACCTCTTCCACCGAATCAACATTTTCGAACCCATGATTTTGATAAACCGTGGTATCCATGCATGGTATTTAAATGGAGGGAAAAAATAAAATAAATAACAATAAAAAAATATTTAAAATATGTTTGCAAAGTTATTAATTAAGTTTTATCATTGGTGGTATGAGCCCATGGTTTTTGTAACCCATGGTATTGTAAAACAATATAAAGAAAATAAAAACATATCGTAATATTAAAATAAGTGAAATTATATGACTTTTAAGGGAAAGGGAATATGTCAGTA
>JZKD02S1633190.1:11685-24552 GCA_000966675.3 Picea glauca
GACATGATCAATCCACAATGGGGATTGATCCAATGAATAATATATCAAATAATAATAAGAATACACTTTGTAGTTACATTATTTCAACATTTGTAAATTTCTGCAAATCACAAGGCATAATCATGCAAACCGCAACCAGGTATACTCCACAACAAAATGGAGTAGATGAAAGGAAAAATCAGACTATAATGAGCATGGCAAGGAGCCTTCTCAGAGAGAAATGTCTGTCAAATCGATTTTGGGTTGAAGCAGTAGCATCCTCACTTTATCTCCTGAATAGATCTCCAACCGCTAGTGTCAAGATGAGGGTCCCTCAAGAAGCATGGAGTGGGACAAAATTGAACGTTTCTCATCTTGGGACATTTGGATGTATTGCATTTTCTCACATACCTTTGAATTAAGGAAGAAACTTGATGATATAAGTGAGAAATTCATTTTTGTTGGTTACAATGAGACATCCAAAGCCTAGAGACTCTACAATCCAATTTCAAAGAAACTCATTCTCACCAGAGATGTCAAATTTGTTGAAAATCATTTCTGGAGTGAGTCTCACAATCGTCCTATGGATAGTCAAAATCCATTGCTGCCACTTCCTGAAAACATAGACAATCTAGGACGCTGGAACTCCTTACCGAACATTGGAACTCCTTCCCGAATGCCGGAACTCCTTCTCGAATGTCGAAACTCCTTCCCATAGATTACAAAATATTTTGTCTTCTCTATGTACACTTCTTCTTCAATTATACCATTCAATAAAGTAGTCTTTACATCCATCTGCTGTAATTTCCAGCCCATAACAGAAGCAATAGAAATAACAGATCTAATATAAGTGTACATGGCTATTGGAGAAAATGTCTCGTCATAATATTCTCCCTCTTTATGGGAGAATCCTCTAGCCAAAAATATTTTTTTTTACTTCTCTATGTTTTCATATGCAACATGCTTGATCTGGTAGATCCACTTGGAAGTCGGTATTGATGTCCCTTATGGTGTCAGAACCACTTCCCACACATCATTCTTCATGATGGATTGGTACTCTTCCATCATAAAATGCTTTCACACTTGCTTCTTTGCAGCTTCCTCATAAGTGGAAGGTTTTGAATCAATGATATTACTCATTACAACCACATAGATCAGAAACGGGCGTGGTCTCTTGCTCTCTTTGAAGGAGCCACTGGGAGATGGATGTTTTTCTTCTTCCTACAAAGTGTTCTGGAGCCATGTTGGTGTCTTCTTGGTAAGTCACCTCTTTGGGTGGATCTACCGGTATCTCTAGTTCTACTATCTCATTCTGATCTTTTGGGATGTGTTCTTTTGGAGTAGAGTCAATCATCTACGCATCCTTTGGAGACTCTTTCTCCTCTCTATCCTCATCCATGTGAGACTCTCTATATTTACAGAAGGTTGCTTCTTCATCAAAGGTGACATCCCTGTTAATCTCAATATGTCTCTATCCGGGGATGTATATTCTATAATCCTTGGAAGTCTCATTATATCCAACAAACCTGGAGGCTTTATCTTTATTCTGCTTTCCTTGGGAATATGTAGGTACAATGGGAAGCTAAATATCCTCAAGTGGATGACTTCTGATTTCTTTATGGTGAGTAATTCTTCCGGTGTCTTGTTCCAAAATATCTTACAATGACTTATGTTATGGACATATACATTTTTATTGGATGCTTCTTCCCATAGATGCATGGGTAATTTCTGGTCATGGATCATTTCTTTAGCTGCTTCTATAATTGATATGTTCTTTCTCTTTGCAACCCCACTCTATTGGGGGTTGTAAGGAGTTGTCATCTCCCTATTAATCCTTGCTTCTCTACAAAATTCCTTGAACTCATTTGAGGTGTATTCACCTCCATTATCTGACCTCAAAATTTTAATCTTTATTCTAGAGAGATTTTCTACTAAATCCTTGAATTCTTGAAACTTGTTGAAAACTTCATCTTTTGCTTTCAAGAAATAGATCCATGTTTTACATGAGAAATTATTAATAAAAGTGAAATAATATAAAAAGTTACCTAGAGATGGTATTGTCATTGTCTGCAGACATTTGAATGTATAATGTCTAATATCCTCTTGGATCTATTGTTACTACTTGGAAAACTTCCCTTGGCATTCTTTCCAAGTGGACTTCCTTTGCATACTCCATCATGATCCACCTGCATATCTGGTAGACATGTAACCATCTTGCTCAAAACTGGAAAGGATCTGTAGTTGAGGTGAGCATATCTTCAAGGCCATAGGTCATTAGAGATAATATCGTTGTGTACAAGGTCTTTTGCTAGGTTTCCCTTTAATTTATACAATCCTCCCTCTCGCACACCAATCACAGTAGTTGAATCTATACTTGAACCCTTAGGCCATAGAATGACTTGGCCATCAACAAAGTTACTCTGAAGCCTCAATATTCTAAGGCAGAGATACAAAGAAGATTCTTCTTTAAACTGTGTACAAGAAATACATCCTTTATTGAAATAGAGTTACGTGAGTCAAGTTGGTAGGAGGCTTCTCCTAATCCTTTTATTACATGCTTGGAATCATCTCCAAGTTCCACCTGAAGGGATGATATATTTTTTGTCAAATTTGTAAGATAATTTCATAACCCGATCATGTGCTTGGAACCACCACTGTCCACTATCCAAATATCACTTCCTTGAGTGATGGTACTTGTGAGAGATGAGACAAATATATACTCTTCATCTTTTGTTTCCCTTGTATTCTTTTGAGTTGTAGACTCCTCCATATTTGTTGCATGTGCATGATGTTTTATTTTTCCTTTTCCTTGAGAACACTTGTAAGCAAAGCGTCCCAAATTTTGACAGTTGAAACATCTAATATTAGATACATCCTTCTTGTGATATGGAATTGATCTTCTATTTTCTTCGGACTGTTGTTTCTTCTTTCTTTCCTTTTCTTCACTTGAGCAGAAAGAGATTGATTCTATTCATCACTCGTCTTCTGCATCTTGGATGTCAATCTTGCTTCTTCTTGGGCACAGTTTGTCCATAGCTTGTTAAATTTAGGAAACTTCCTTCTTGCACAATTTCCTTGAACAAATGCATCCCAAGAAGAAGGAAATCCATTTAGAGTTGTAGTCACAAGCTCTACATCATCCATTGAATCTCCAATATTTTCTAGCCAATAATTATTCTAATAAATCCTCATGAAGTAGGTAGAAACTGAATCTAACTTGTTCATCATCACATTTCTGAGTTGATTCATTAGGGTTAGCTTCGTGCTTGTATTCTTGCTTTCATATAGTCTGGTAAGCATTTTTGCTTCTTGGTTGTATTCTTGTTCTAGGAGAACTTGCTTGACATAATCCAAGATATCATTATCTTCTAGAATGAAAAGTATTCTATGCTTCCATTATATAAAATTGTTTGCTCCATCCATCCTATCTTCAACTCTCAGACTTGTAATCATTTTCGCTTGTAGAAACTCTAGGCTTGAAAAAATCCCAAAATTTCAACCTTCTTAAAAAATTCAACGTTATGGTTTTAGGACATGTGTTAGGGTTAGGCGATTTTTCTAATGAAATTTTCTCCACATCCTTGGCACTAGAAAAACCTCAACAACTAGCAATATTTTCTCTTACTAGTGTCTTGCGCTAGGCCAAATCTGGCTTCAACCCTCATGCTTTGATACCATGTTATATTTTCTTAAATTTTAGTAGCAATAGATTTACCAAAGTATTTTGATCTCTCTTTAACATTCAACAACCATATACTGAAAAAATAAGCAAGATCTAGAAGCAGATAGACAAGCACAAGAAGAGACAAAGATTTGTCCTTGGAAAACCCCAAACTCGGGGAAACCCCAACCAACGTTTCTTAGAGAGAATGTTTATGATAACACAATACAACCTTGAGCAAGCTATATTCACAAGAACAAAACCAACAATGAAGAAACCCTAATAATAAGTACTTATTTCTTCATCTTGTCAAACCCTAGCAAGGGTAGACAACTAAGCAACACTGAACAAAGATAGTGCATCGCCAAAAACAAATGCTAAGATTCTCCTTGAAGAATTCGTCAAAACTGCTACTAGACTTGCGCAATGGCTGAGTAGTTGAGTGAATGTGTGTCAAATGGCAAGGCATGTCCCTTTATTTATAGTCTTCAAGTCACTTTACAAGGGCCAACTTCTCTTCCTGGAATTCTATTTTTCCTTTATTATTTTCATGTGGGATTGACTTCTCTTCTAGGGTATTCTTCAACTATTCAATGGTCTTCCTTTGACTTCTTGGAATCTTCTTCTCTAAGAGAAGTTGTCCTGGAGGGAATACCTCCCACTACTATAAAACATCAACATTCTTGGTTTAGGTTTCCAGGGAAAACATCTCTGTGTAATGTGTGTGTGTGTGTGTTTGTCATTGTATTTTTTTTATTTTATCAAGAATCTATTTGTAGTAATTAATTGTACAAGGTTAAAATCTACAACTATTTCATGAATATTGTGCAAGTCCTCTTCTAGGACTATGCAACTCTTAGCCAACCTTTTCCTTTATTTATTTATTTTTTCTTCTCCTAGAACAAGCCACAATCATACCCCACGCTTAAAAATAATTAGTAGTCCTTTTAATAGTTTTTTCCCACCTCAAAACCCAACCACTATCTCCCTAAGGCCTAGGCATAAAATTCCATACCTTAAAAATTAGCACACAATAGCCTATGGATTCAAGTTGTGATACATTCAAATTGAAATAAAGCAAAGTGTAGAGGCAGGCCACCTCCCCAAGATTCATAATGGAAGAAATAGGGAAATGGTCCAAACTTGTATATTTTGATGGGGCACCTACACTATGCTCATTTTCACGAGAAAAGGATATCCCATCCTTTGGGGCATAAATATTTTCCAACATCACCTAAATTATATCAATTATTCTCCTCCTATTGGATAAAGTGAACCAACCCCCAAAATCCAAGCGCTATCATCTCTAATTCATATAAAAACTATGAAACCTGGGCTTGCTTCAATTCCAACCATCTTTCTATTTTCCAATAATCACAGAGGGGAATCCACCTTCTCTGTCACCCTCTCATTTGACCTTGTTAATTAAAATCACTAAGAAAGATCCAATATGCATTTGGGAGATAATTAGTAAGTTGATCCAATGGGTAGACATTATCACCAAGAAGATATGGAGAATATATGGAGGAAAACTTGATCAACCTACTCATACACATGCAAGTAATCCACACACACATGTTATATGGATCCAAACTTGAAGAGGTAATGATTGATCCCAACCAAGGAACAACCCTAAGAACAAGAACAACACCTTTAGGGCCTCCATCGTGATTAGTACTTCAAAAAGGTCCATTCTAGCAAAAGAACATCCTCACACGAGGATCAAAAGTAGAGGCCTTAACCTCCTATAAGCGTTAAAACATTGGGTATATTAGCAAAAACCAAGTTCGAGACTATCATCTTTTGCATGCCACATGTTACACCATCAGAAACCCAAGGTGGCACCTATGTTTTTAAAACATGACTCTACATTAAAACGTGAGGGGGTAGGGTAGTACACCTCTATAGACTAGGCAGTCAAAATCACTATGAAGAGGGAGTCTCTTGTCTCATAAACATAGATTTTGACATTTTGCTAGGTTGCAACCTTAAATTAAATTACCATGTTATTTTTACTAAATTTAATCCCTAAAGCTTAAATTTAAACACCTATGAATTTTTAGTTGTGATTAAATGTTTTGACCATACTTATTAGATTTTCAAAAATGTTTTTCTATCTATAAATAATATTTTGTATTGATAATTAAATTTGGGTTAATTGTACTTTATAGTAAAAATTGATTTCAATTATCACATTTAAATTTAATGAAAAGATGAAAACCTCAATATTTAATAATATTATTATTCTTTGAAAACATGAAAACTTGAATCTCTAACAATATTATTATTCTTTAATATCATAAATTCAAATTTAATAATATTATATTTTTATAACATGGAAAACTGAATTTCTAATAATATTATTATTCTTTAGTATCCTACATCTATTTTTTTTTAAGTTCAACACTTTTAAAATATTGAATAAAATAATTTGGAACTAGAATGGAACTTAACCAACTTATTTTTAAAAGAATATAAAAGTAAACTTGAAATTATAATATAAATGGTACATTAGACTTTGATTTGGTTAATTGATAGAAGTTTTTATGAAATGTAATGTAAATCTTTTGTGCATGTTAATTTTAGGGTGATCTTTAAGACTAATAATGGGTAGAACTATAGGTAGTTGAATTATATGTATAGACAGTAGCACAAACTTTAACAGTTATGTACCATTTATGTACCATGTGGAATGTATTTTTAAGTCTCTTTTATGAAAAATAAAATTGTTTTTTTGAAAAATTTTAGTATATTGAAAAATTATTTTTTATTTCTAAATATTAAAAAAAAAAAAAATTAAAAGATAAATCTGTTTTCTTTTTTAATAAATTATTTTTCAAGTTTGATAAAAAAAAATATTGTTTCTAAATATTAAAAAAATATATAAAAGTAAACTTGAATTTATAATATAACATGGTACATTATATTTTGATTTGGTTAACTTATAAGAGATTTTATGAAATGTAATGTAAGTCTTTTGGGCATGTCAATTTCAGGGTTATTTTTAGGATGAATAATGGGTAGAATTATAGGTAGTTGGATTATATGTATAGGTAGTAGGACAAACTTTGGCAACTATGTATCATGTGGAATGTATTTTTAATTTTCTTTTATGAAAAATATTTATTTTTTTTGAAAATTTTTAATATATTGAAAATTTATTTTTTGTTTCTAAATATTAAAAAAAAAAAAAGAAGTTAAAGAAATAAATCCATTTTCTTTTTTAATAAATTATTTTTCAAATTTGATAAAAAAATGATTTTCTCTAAATATTTAAAAAAAATATATATTTTCCAAGTTTGATAGAAATTTTATTGTAAGTCATTTTCAGTTATGAAAGAATCTTGTTGTGGAATGAAACTTCTAGCCTACTAGATTTATCTAGTTATGGAAGAGTGTTGTAGATTTACCAGTACAATGCACAGTGAAACAGCTCTTATATAAATGGTGTCCATGAGTTGATAAATGGTCAATCGCTTGGACTCATGAGAAAGGAACATCTAACAACTCCATGGAAGAGTACAACAAAACAATCCATAATAACAGTGACTAATTGCAGTTTTGTCTCCCTATACGATCGGAAGGTGGCCATAATTTCAATTTTTATGTTGATTGGATCAGTTATAATTGTCACTGAGAACAGTAAGAGGATGGAAGCTTTTTTATTTTTATTCAGACTCTGATGCCTGTGATCATCATCAGCAGAAACGTACGTGCATGCTCATCCACACCTTGTGAATTGCAATTTCAATGGGTTTTTTTGGGGTCTCTGTATACAGCAATGCCGAGGTAGACAGCAATATCAATGGTGAAATTCGTGGCTTCTATCTTGTCTGTGTACAGCGATGCCGATGGTAGACAGCGATATCAACGTTGGAATTAGCTGTTGGAGGTTCGGGTTTGCTTTGGTTCTGCAATGTGAATGCGACGGTGATCCAGAATTTATGTCACTGGTACTTATTTCTGACCAAAGAATGACAGTTCATATTTCACAACGACCATCTTTTTCACACATTATAATAATAATACTGTGTAGTTTAGCTGTAAGTTGAAGGTTTTTGACATTAAAAACTGGTTGGTTGTTGTTTTTATGCAGTTTTAAGTTCAAAGCTTTTCATAGCAATAGTGGAATTAGCTGTTAGGGTTTGTTTTGGTTCTGGAATGGGAATGAGATGGTGTTCCAGAATTTATGTCACTGGTACTTATTTCTGACCAAAGAATGACAGTTCATATTTCACAACTACCATTTTATCACACATTATAATAATAATACTGTGTAGTTTAGCTGTAAGTTGAAGGTTTTTCACATTAAAAACTGGTTGGTTGTTGGTTTATGCAGTTGTAAGTGGAAGGCTTTTCATATCAATGGTGGAATTAGCTGTTAGGGTTTGTTTTGGTTATGAAATGTGAATGTAATGGTGATCCAGAATTTATGTCACTGGTTTTTTTTTAACATAATCGGGTATGGAGCTTTATGTAGAATATGGCAGAGAGAGCTGCCGAACCCTTACATATCTTCTTAGAGCTATTGCTCTGTATCACAATTTCCAGCCATAATTCTTTTACTATCTACAGTAGAGTTTACTCCTAGAAATGCCATACATCTAAACATAGACTGCTTATGTCTAACTAAAATTCTGGGCTGGGGCTCCTGACAAAATTGAAATCGTTGTTGCGCCCTTAGCGTTTTCCTTTGTTTCCAGTACTGGTGGCCGCTTCTGCAGATGCTTCTGAGATCTTGCTGAATGTTGTGGTTAACTCCTCCACTTTCTGCTCCAGGTTGCATAGGCGCTTTCCTAAATCTCCCATGAGGTTGGCTGCATCTTTCAAGCCAGCGTGGATTTCATCTGAGAGTTCGTCTTTGAGGTCCTCCATCTCAAACTTCAGATTGTCCCACTTTTGCTGATTGGTAGATGCCCTGATGCTTTCTAGTTCGGCTCTGATCAAGTCGATTCGTTCTTTAGGCGTGAGGGGGGTTTTTGAGCCCGAATCCATGGCTGCTATGCTCAAAACGTGTCTGCTCCTTGCTTCCTGCGACCTGCTCGTCCGTCTTCTTGGCTGGTGTGAAGGTGAGCGCGGGTCTTTTAACAGCAAGTTCTCCTGTCCCTGTTCATGTTTTTCACGGGTGAAATCGGAATCCATATCTCCACGCTTAGATCGTGTCCATCCGACTAGGGGAATGGACTGTCGTCCTTCCTGACTGAAGCCAGCTCGATTTGAAAGAACTCGCCTGAGCAGCCACTGCATTTTAGGGAATCGGATGATGGAAGATTGTCCCATTGATTTTCAGTTGTCCTTTGTTTTGCAGAGATCCTAGATTCGCCTCTTTATCCGCATCTCCATTCAACGTCCTGAGCACATGATATACTTTGTACTCTTCTAGCTGTTCCAAGAGGATGAATATCTTTTTGTGTAACTGAGCCAACCTCATATCCTTTGGCGGCTTATTGAGGTTAATGGTGTCCACTACTTGTTTAGAATCCCCCACAATATTGACTTTGTTAATGCCCAGCTTGAGAACTTGATTTATCCCTTGCCAGAGTGCTAAGAATTCTGCCTGGTTGTTAGAAGCAAAACCTAGACCCCAGGCAAAGGATAATTTAATTGAGCCATTAGGTTCGAGAAGAATTCCTCCTCCCCCTGCCCTGCCAGGGTTGCCTTTCGAGGCTCCATCAAATAGGAGCCACCAATCATCTAGAGTCGACCTCCACTTCAGGAACTCTTGTTCTGGCAGACGAATTTCCCAATTTATGATTTTGGAAGGAGTGGACTGAGTGTTATTCTGGTGAGCTGGTTTAAAATCCTTGAGCCAGCTCTCTTCTTCCTCAGTTATCAGGCCAGAATTCTGGATGGAAGGCTTCGCATTTATGGCTTCTGAAATCATGGTTTGGGCTTTAATGGCCACTTGGGCTGGCAATCGTCTTTCCTCTTTAAAAATTCTGTTGTTTCGCTCTAGCCATATCTTCCAGCAGACGAATTTTGGTATCCACATCCATATAGTTTTAAGTAGGTGCTTTTTTGTTAAGTCAAACGGAGAAAGGGACAGCCAACAGTTAAAAATCTCCTTACTCTCAGTTGGAAGCTTCGAAGCTATTGGTTCCACAAGGAGCTCCCAGACTTCTTTGGAAAATTCACATTTGTAAAGGAGATGAGCAATAGTTTCTTCTGAATGCATGCACAGGGGGCAGTGAGAGGGCCCTTCCCAGCCTCTTCTCTTCAAATTATCGAAGGTTAAGATGCTGTTATGCATAATAGTCCAGGCAAAGAGGTCGACCTTGGGGATAGAGGGAAAGTTCCAAAGGCCTTTCCATGGCCCAGGATTGGGAGGAACCCAAGGGACACCGGAGACTATCTTATAACCAGCAGCTGTTGTATAAACCCCTGAGCTTGTTCCCCATCCTCTTTTGTCTATACTTCCAGCACTTAAAGGCGATTTTCCTTGAAGTAAATCTAGCAGGGTAGACGCTTCCTCGTTGAGTTCATCTGGGTAGCTGCCTAGATTCCAGTCTTTCCAGGATCTCTTGGCATCATTTTCCCATCGAGATATGTCCCAAAGCGTTCTACATTTTTTATGTAACAACCACTCCTTGATATTCTCTATTTCTCTTAGGTCCGAGAGGGGCAGATCTCCAAGAATGGAGTCCTCCCAAATACTGATCTTTGAACCATTCCCCGGGATCCAGGTTAGATGAGTCTTGAAGAAGGGTGTGGCTCTTTGGCATAAGAGGAAGATGGGCGAACCTATTCTCGTTTTAATGGGCTTCTCCAAGCATCTGTCCAGGCTTCCTGAGAAATATTTTTTCCTAAGAACTTGCTTGCTCCAGGATCTCTTTCCTGTTATCATGTTCCAGAGCATCTTTCCTCCCATGGCTATATTGTGGGCAGCCACATCCCTGATACTCAGTCCTCCTTCCATCTTTGGTTTTTTAACTTTATCCCACTTGACTAAATGAAACTTTCTTTCACAATTCTTACCTCCCTCCCAAAAAAATTTCCTAAGCAACTCATCTATTTTATTAGAGATTGTCTTGGGGGCGAGAAGGACCGAGCACTGGTAGATTGGAAGACTAGTTATAACTGAATTCATTAGTACCAACTTACCTGCTTTATTGAGCCAATTTACTCCCCAAGCTTGGATTTTAATCTTGAGTTTGTCTACCATGGGCATCCAGTGAGCTACTTTAGAGGCTGTCTTGAAAATTGGAATTCCAAGGTAAATGAATTTATCCCAGACTGTGATTCCTTCCATTTCTAAAACCCTACTTAACTGCAGCATATCTCTGGGGTTACAGTTCCAGCCATAAATCGTGCTTTTGTGGTAATTAATCTCGCTGCCAGAGCATGTTTTGTAGATATCTAGCTCTGTTTTGAGGTTCCTTGCTGTCTATAGAGTGGCCGCCCACAATAGAAGTGTGTCGTCGGCGAATTGAGTGTGGCTGACTTCCTTAACTGAGGGAGCTTCTTTGATGCCCGAGAAGGCTCTGTTATGAAGAGCACTTTGCAGCTGAAAGCTGAGAACTAAAGCCTGAATAACGTACAACAAAGGGGAAAGGGGACACCCTTGCCTCAAGCCTCGGGAGGCTTGAAAAAACTTGGTTGGGCGACCACTTATCAATGGGGCGATCCAGGGAGCTTGGATGCAAGCCTTCACCCAATTAATGAATTGTTGATTGAACCCAAATATCTGCATAACTGCAAACAGGAAGTCATGCCTTACCCGGTCAAAGGCATTGGCTAAATCAAGCTTAACTGCCATACCTTTTTCCTTTTTTTTGCAACTAGAGTGAATAGCTTCTTGGACAAGGATGATATTGTCTAAAATTTGCCTTCCTTGAACAAAACCTCCTTGATTTTCCGGGATCAGTCTTGGAAGGATTTTTTTAAGCCTGTTTGCGATGATTTTGGTGATGATTTTATAACCGGTGTTGCATAGGGAAATCGGTCTAAATCTGGCAAAATTTTTCGCTCCTTTTTATTTTGGAATTAGAGCTAAGAAGGCTGAATTTGTACCACCACCGAGTTTATTGCAGACCTGCGATCTCATGACCATTTTGCTTAAATCTTTTTTGATGGTATCCCAGCATTGGGTGAAGAAACGGGGGGTAAACCCATCCGGACCTGGAGCCTTGTCAGGGTTCATTCTGAAGACTGTTTTATTGATTTCTTTCATGCTGATAGGCCTGTTCAAAATTCTGTTGTCCTCTTCTGTAACCAGATTTGGAATTTCTGAGAGCGGGTAAGAGTTCAACTCCAAATCCTCTTGTTCGGGGGCTGAGTAGAGATCTTTGAAGTAAGAATGAGCTGCATCTTTGATATCTTCAGGATTCGTGTAGATTTGGCCTTGCCAATGGATTTCGCTGATATGATTATAGTTGTTTCTTGCTTGGGTTTGTTTATGAAAGAAGGAGGTATTTCTATCTCCTTCTTGGAGCCATAGTGCCCTCGATTTAATTCTCCAGTAATTTTCTTCTTCTCTGCAAATTTTGTGGTACTTCCTTTGCATCTCAGATTCATGGTTAAGGAGTTCCTGGGAAACTTGAACTTCTTCCATGACTGCTTGGTGCCTTTCCAAATTTTCCTGAATTTTTTTCTTTTCCTCCAGGGGGGTGCCGAGGTGTTTGGCCCAGAATTTTAGGTTCAATTTGAGGAATCTAAGTTTCTCTTCCCAAACAAAGAAAGGGGATCCCGATATGGAGAGATTCCAGGAGCGGAGGACTAGAGGATGGAAGTTTTCATGGTGCGCCCAAGAGGGGCAGAACCTGAAGGGGAGAGGACCTAGAGTTGAAGGGGGGAAGAGAGACAGGGATACAGGTTTATGGTCGGAAGTGGAATGGGGCAGGAATTTGGAGGTGGCTATCAGTCCAAGAGAGAGGAAGGAGGACTGAACAAGAAAGCGATCAAGTCTGGCAGCAATGTGTCCTGGCCCTAAACGCCTGTTAGACCAAGTGAATTTTCCATTTGTTGGGGTAATATCTTCAAGTTCCCAGCCTGAGATTAGATCTTCAACCCATTCCCGAGCAGGATCTCTAACTATCGAACCCCCTTTCTTCTCGGCTTGAGAGAGGGTGACGTTTAGATCTCCTGCCACTATAATGTTTACAGGAATTCTCTGATTAAGGAAAAGGGCTAAGGAATCCCAACAATCTTTCTTCTCATTAATTGAAACAGGAGCATACAGGTTAAAAAGACTTACCAGATGCCCGGATCCTTTATGTAGCAACTTAGTG
>JZKD02S1633190.1:41462-53590 GCA_000966675.3 Picea glauca
CAGGGGTTAAGCGCAGGGGTAGACATGCGAGGAAATGATCTGAACCGTCAGATCTTGGATCATAGTCCCGACTACCGATAGACCTCGAGAAGATGCACCGGATTTAAACTCTAGTGTGAAGAGGAAGAATCCTAACCGTTGATCTCGGCAGGACACGTGTCAGCATTTGGGAGGCGTCGGGATTTCGCTCATCGGAGAATTTAGGAGTGTGGAACCATTGTAATAGGAAATCGCGATCTACGATTTCCCGATAGCATCTAAGCCGTCCAATTAACAGGGACACGTGGCGAGAGATCCGAGGGAGTCAGAGTTCGGCATATCGGGGTTTTCGAATATCTAGAACCCTTGCCACCCGGAATCGCGATCCGCGATTTCCCGATAGGATCAACACCGTCCATTAGCGAGGACGCGTGGCGAGAGATCCGAGGGAGTCGGAGTTCGGCATATCGGGGATTTCAAAGACTTGAAACCCTTGCATTACGAAACCGCGATATGCGAATTTCTGACTCCATCATAAGCCGTTGATCCAAGGGATACGTGTCGAGCATCCGGGAGAATCGGGAATCGGGATATCGCGAGTCCCGAGTATAGGTGTTTTGTGTCATCGCAAATGACGAAACCCCGATGGAAGGTTATACGGCTGCAGTCATATGGTAAGTGGTCACATGGACCATGGTATAGCCAAGGGGGGCTAGCCAGTGTAAAGGCGCGTCGAGAGTCCAGAGTACATGTGCACCCCGGCACCGCAAACTCTGAAACCCCGACAAGAAATCAAGACTGTGGTCTTGTGAACGTGGTGGTCGTATTGACCAGGACTTAGCTCGGAAAGCCAATACGCTAGGAGCACATCGGGGATCGGAGGATCGGGAGTCTCGAGTACATGTGCACCTCGGCACCGCAAACTCCGAAACCCCGACGAGAAGTTGTCGTAGGGTCATATAGAAACAGGTCGTATGGACTAGAGGCTTAACCAAGTGGGGCTGAGGCAACTAAAAGGGGCGCGTTGAAAATTTGTTCCATCGGTGATCGGGGATTCGAGAGGACAGGGATCCTCGACACCGCAAACT
This sequence comes from Picea glauca, assembly GCA_000966675.3. Classification (NCBI taxonomy): domain Eukaryota; kingdom Viridiplantae; phylum Streptophyta; class Pinopsida; order Pinales; family Pinaceae; genus Picea; species Picea glauca. The sequence continues at coordinate 42,530 of JZKD02S1633190.1, forward strand.
CCGAAACCCCGAATCCCGATATTTAAGCAGGGGTTGGCATTTCGCAAATGCCGATTTTCTGGAGATTTCTCACTTGTGGGAGATTAATCCAAAGTTTTTAAAATTATGATAGTGGGTGTGTTACATATTCCCAAAACATGACATCCTATTTCATGATTCATCTTGGTTGTTGCCACATTATGAATGCAGTCATCCCTGTGATTTTTCCACAGGCACAAAAATGCCTACAATTTTCCTGCAAGACTTCATCTTGCATGCTGCCAACAAATTGTTGGTATTTTCTGTACATCATAATTCAATATGTACAACATCTTATGCAATAATCTTAGAATTTATGCACCTGGAAATTCAATCACAATTACCAAACAACTTGACCAATAGAATGACTCGTCATTCTATGCATATGCATGTCCACAGTTAACAACAGTAAGTTCATTATTTCAATTTTCTAAACATAAAATTTTATGTAGTCTCCATTCTTGTGACTCCCAGGCTTGTAACTTTCCTGTTGCAGTGTTTAATAGTTCCTGAAATGTTATCAATTTCAGGGGTTAGCAACATTTCAGCCATCAACATAATTATTTCCATGCAATAATATATATGCATGTACTTACCAAATATATTCAACCATTGCACTTAGCATGCAATTATATCACTTATTATGCATGAGTGTGATTCTCAACGCATTCTTATTCCGAGCACCTTGCATTGAATTACATAATTCTCTCTATCTTAGTCATGTATGTCACCATCCGTGGGTTCGAATTCTGGCCAATGTGTTGCCACATTATCCATACCCTTCCTATTATCTTTCCAATTAATTGGATGCCTTCCTTTCAGACCCGAATACTACACCAAGAATATAATTCTACGGTATCCCTTAGTGTTAGCAAGAAGGTTTCAGCCCAAGTTTATTCAAAAGTAGGAAGCTTCTGGTACCCGGTGTGGCTCATAATCTTTCCATATATGTACCTTGCCATATCCAACCATGTCTTGGTCTCATACATGACTAGCTTTCTTGCACTCATTCTTGTAACGAGTTCTTATCTTTTAATTCTTTGGTTATTACCCCATAACCAAATTAACATGACATTCTACTATGTCGATGTGTGCATTCAGAAGATAAAAAGATTTAAATTAACACAGGCCTACAGCCTTTACCACATCCGGTGGTATGCATTCAAATAATATAATCATGTGATTTAATAACATAGCTCTGGCTGAGGAAATTCTTACCATAATTTCCTTTCAACAATTATGCAAAAGAGTGATAAAACTCATACCTGCATGACTTCCATTAGAATTATACTACCTAAATATCTGACAGTAGTAGAAGCTTTCATGCTTCTTTTATCAGACTTATAACCAGCTCTTCAGCTCTCTGTTGTTTCCTTCATGAGGTAGCAAAATTACCAACAACACCTGCGACATGCAAGCATTCTTTCCTTGGGCTAGCCAATCAAGCCATAACATACTTACTGACACAAATTGCAACAACTTCTTTCTCCCTATGACCCTTTTCTTGCGGATCCCAGAAGCATTCAATTCTTCCAGGATTCCTACAAGTTTCTCCTACATGGCCACTGGCTATGACCATGCACCTATCCAAAAGGCGTTTCAAGATTTCGCGTATCGGGTGTTTTGATATGAGTCGCCCTTGACTCTCTCTATCCCCAAAATCTGAAACAAGAGTCTAACATGTCCTAGCTCTTCCTTTAACTTCCACCGGTGTGACCTCTAGCGAAATTCGAGGATTAGCTCTCCTCCTTTCTCCCGAGGTCCGAACTCCCGAACCCTTGTTGCCTCAGATCAAAGGTCCACAACTTTCTGCGTTCGACGGTCTCGGTCAATTCCTCGTGAATCGACAATTCACGTTTCGGGGTTTTGAAAAACAGTTTCCCCTACATTTCTTCCAGTCTCTAGTTTTTCAAAATCTACGTGAGTCAGATCCAACAACTCAAAGCTCCTAGTAATCCAACGGTGTGGATCCTTTTTCTCGTGAATTGGGACTTCACGGTTCGCGAAATTAGAAAGCAGTTCTCTTCCCTCTTTCAACTTTCGTCTTCATTAAATTCAAGTGTGTCATATCAACGACTGACAGTCACTGTGATTCAATGGTCTAGATCTTTCCTCGCGAATCGTAAGTTTACATTTCAAGATTTTTGAGAACAACTTCCTCTGTTCTCCCAACTTTCGATTCTTCGAATTCCCGACGAAAGGAATCAACAGTTCAATCTTCCCTGAGATCGACAGTTCAATACCTCCCGTGAGACTTTGAGTACTGAATAACTCTTAGAGTTATCTTCCTCGCATTTGGCTGGATCCGACGGCTCACGGGTTTTTGGCACTTCTTCCTGGAAGCACTCCACCGTCCGATTCTATCCTCGTTAATCTCTTTTCGCGATTCGGGACTTGGAGTGACCAAGAATTTGGCCTGCGCTCCAAGTTCACGATCCCTGAATTTACGAAATGATCCAACGGTTCAAACCAACCACGATCAATGGCCCACTTTATTATGGATCCTAGAGTGGCGAGTTTCTCCATCCACTAACCACCTTCCAACTTCTGGATATCTTACGGTTTCTCGCGATTTCGCGAGTTCTCCACGGAGAATTCTGACCATTCGTTCAAAATCTAAATGACTTCTTTCCAAATATCTTGGCATCAATTCTTCTAGAATTGATTTCCTCCCTAACTTGAAAGATTTCAAATAATTCGAAGGCTTCGATGGTGTTTTCCCTTCCGAGCTTTGGTTAGTGAAATTTTAACTTCACCTTACCGCGCACTTGCGCTCGGCGTGTGAACTTGCTATATTTCTCTCAAACCCTTTAACTTAATCAGTCTCAAAGGGACTTGACCCTTCAATGTTTTCCAAAAGACTTTATGGTGTCTTCCTGGCACCCTCTATGCTCGTCTCCTGGAGTCTTTCGAACTTAAAACAAGTTCCCTCTATAAGCACTCTTGCGCTGGATATGCGCACTCTTCATACCAAAAGTTCCACGCTATCTCTTCTAAGCTTCATTTTCTGAACTGGAAGAATTATGTGTCTCTTCCATTTCTTTGCACTTTGTGGCAATTCAAATCAGTTCTGGCACTCGTCAACCTTCTGCAATACAAATGCGAAGACTATTAGAATTTGTCAGGCCTTTGTTTCTTAACAATTCCTCATCTTTCATAACAATCGATGTTAAGAAAATCTTTCAATTTCATGACTTTTCCGATCTCTTCTCAGCTCTGCAATTTTTGGGTTTTCGAAACTTTTGTTTTCGACACTTCATGATTTCGGGACTTCGGGTTTCGGTCCACGAAGATCCCACAGTTAGATATTCGTAATCAGAGTCATCCTTTTGCAACTCGCGAGCTCGCGAGTTCATGAGTTGAAGACCCTCGACTCATTTCCTCTAACCGTCGATGCCCAAGATGCGACATGGGTATGGCTCCCTCCTCGCTAGTGTCTGCTATGCATTACCGTAGTCTAGGTCTAAGTGCTAGCACCCTTCGCTATTCACACCTTCGTGAGTTGTGGCATCCAACCCTGGTGCCTCCCTTTCATGAAACCCCGAGAAGCGATGTTGACTTTTCTCCTCTCGTTCTCGCTACTTAGCGACTTTGCGAGTTTCAATGTCGAGCTCCCATGCCCTTATCTCGTGAGTCCCCGAAATCGTGAATTACTTTATTCTCCGAGCCCACAACACAACTGTCGCCCTTCACCACTGTGGCATGTGGTACATTCAGGAGGGTCCACATCACTTTTAACGATGTCATCAGGCCCCACCACTCTCGCCTGTCTCCTCGACCCACTGGCATGTGGTACATCTCCATGTGTCCACGTCCATTCCTAGAAAAATCCAACTGTCATATCTTTCTCATATCTACGGTGCATATCCTTTCGACGTTTTGGGCTTCCAAACGTTGATGCGCTCTAACTCCTGTTAGCCCTCTGGGATAGACTCGTGGTTCACACGACCTCCCCTTATATGACCACAGTCATACCTCCTATCGGGGTTTCAGACTTTCCAATGCTGAAACACATATGTCCTCAGGATTCACGATTCCCCAAACCCCGATTTCCCAATGGATGACTCTCCTTCCAGAACTTTCCCAACTGCCTCGATCTCGGCCACGCGTCCCCAATAATGGACGGTCCTCGCTGCTTCTCGCTATTTCACGATTTCGTGATTTCAAATCCTCCGGGTGCCTTGTCTTTAGGATTCGTGAAACGTCGAACCCCGATATGTCGATGGGCTCCCAATCTTGCCCATGTGTCCCAACTGATAGACGACTCAGATACAATCTCGGGATTTTGCAACTTGCGATTCCCCGATGACAAAGTTCTATGTCAACTCAAAACCCCGGTAGCCGATATACCGATGGGTCGCTCGATCTCCGCCACGTGTCCTAACTGTTGGACGATTCGAATCAAATCTCGGGACTTCGCCTGGTGCAAGGTAAAAAAAAACTCACCTATGTGAGTCCGGGTGTCCGGATCTCCGAATTGGACGATCGCGCAACACGCATCCTTCCTTATACGGATGGCTCAGATTTCCTCTCGCTATTTCAGAACTTGAAATGTCCCGACCTTCTCGACCTCGAGAACTCCGTTATCCTGAATGCCAATATCCTGATAAGCCAACTCCTTTCGGGACTTTCACCCTCCTGTTCATGAAGCTTTAAAAATCCGTGCAACTCTCTACCAATCTGACGGTTGTCGGGTAATTTGCTCAAGATCTAACGGCTCACAAGGGTTCGCCTTCCCTCCCGAACAGATCCTAGAGCTTCCACACCACCAGTGTGGAGTCTTCTCTCCCTGTGGACTCATACCACAATGGTTGCGGTTTCATAACACCGCTATACATCCTGAGCTTTTAAAACGCGTCAAGTAACTCCTTGACATTTTGGAGTAAACCAGGGTCCGAAATTGGCCTTCCAGACCCAATTTCTCCTCGCATTCTCAGTCCAAAGACTGCTCCACTGACCCATCTAGGCGCAATGTCGAAACCTTTGCTCTGATACCAAACTGTAGCACACCTTTTATGCTACTTTGTTTAATCGCTCTGATACCAAACTGTAGCGCACCTTTTCTGCTACTAAGGTTTAATTGCTCTTAAAAGAAGACTATAACACCACTTTGTACATAACTCATACAGATGTTATTTAACCCACATGCATTTAAACAATAAACACATTCAACACAGAGTATTCATATGAATTACTACCATAATCAGAAAGCAATTAGCTTTTCATATTAATTCATATACATAGCGGAAACCATGATACATAAGCAGCACAGTCATGCAAAACATGATTAAAGCATAATCAGATACTTATCTTTATCAATGGTAGATTCCACCAACCAAGTGCAGGCCTTCCACGAACCTCCCAGCCTTAGACCACACTGCTCATCAGCTCAGCAGTGGGTCACCCCTGAGCTGGGACTAAGCTCCATCCCGAGACAAGGAAATCTAAGCTAGGCTGAGGTTACAGGGAAAACAACACACAACCACAAGGAAGGGATTCTCTCCAAGGAACCTCCCATGCTCACTGCCCACAGACCCTCATTCCCCACATGCCTGTTCCACCCCAGGACTATACACCTTCTTTGTCACCTTGACAGTCCTTCGATTTCTAATCTCCCTTGCCTTGGGTTACAGGAACAGGCCAGACCGGAAGTCTCCGATCTCTGTGGCAACTACAGGGTTCCTTCCAGGAGTCCTCTCTTTCCTTCACGCACTCTCTCACCTCGAGAGAATCATTCACAGGCCAACAACCTGTTCTTCCAACCTCAATCACCTCTCTCACCTAGAGAGAGCATTGCACCACTGGCCAACAAGACCCCACACAGTCCAGCACTGCGTGGTCACAAAAACTCACGGGGAAAACAAACACGGGCTTCCTAACAGGTTCAACAATGACTGGTCACTTCTATTTCCCAATCCGCCAGCATAGAATAGACTCACGCTCTGGTTATCGGGGATGCATGACAAACAATCCACGCAAGGTCAACATAGGTTCGAACTGTTCAGACAGGGTTTGTACTGGCTATCTCAGAAGTCAACCCATGCTTTTCGAATTTCAGGGATGCACCAGGGTATTCTGTTGCAGAGGTCCGATCATTCACCTTCAGACCATTAGGTAGAATGGAGGAGAATCCCTCTCATGGCTTCTCCTGGTTGTTTTATTTGCATGCACCAGGGCTGACACTTGTCACCCTTGGAACTGCATGCGTTCCACCAGTACGCATCACCCTTGTACATCCTCTCTTGCCAAAACTTAGGATAAAACATAAATGCACATGTCTCTTTGGGATAATATTAAAATATCATTCCCAGGCTTAAGCCCCCTATGCTTAACCCCTAAGCTCAACACTTAGCCCCTTTTCCCACCTTCCAGCCCCTAATTCCTTGCCCACTCTATGGCTGCTCAGTCCCCCTTCACTCATTCATCGTGGTCAGTCTACACCTGGCGGTGTTTATATTTTATTAAATGTTCTGCATACATACAAGTAAAACAGCAGGCTCCTGGCCTTCAACACTTAGGTTCCCTGGCCTAACAAACACATAAGTCTCCAGCTTGTAAGAACTTGGCTCACCAGCCTATAAAACATAATCACAATTCCTTTCAGAACATGGTTTACAATGGGGCTCGGCCTTGGGGACACTACAGATGAACAAGACGTCGATGGAAAAATCAAGGTGCATGCTTAGTGGTGTCGGGTTAGGAAGAGAATTATGTAGACAAGCTCATGAGAGATTTCATAACGAATTCACGCTCCTCGGGGGTTACATTTTGACCCCCAACCATGATTTTCTCAATGATTCTAAGAAAAGTTGATTCATTCCATTCTGCTTTCCCAGAATGGGAGATTCTCCTGGAGTCAACTATTTTTAGCCCCATTGATGGCGGTGAGCCCCCTATTGACGAGGGCTTAGCCGAGGCAGTGGGTATTGTATATTACTTAGCCAATTGATAACCCTCATCGGTTCTGGATGAAAACACTCCAAATGAGGTATGGACTGGTAAGAAACCCTCTCTCACACATCTCAGGGTATTTGGTTGCGATGCCTATGTTCACATGCCAAAGGAAAATGAGAGTAAGCTAGATAAAAAGGTTGAAAAGTGTATCTTTATTAGGTATAAATATGGTCAGAAAGGATATAATATTTGGAACCTAGGAACTAAGAAGGTTGTGTATAGCCAAGATGTGGTATTTAGAGAAATCAAATATGTTTTCAAATAGGACGTCCTACCAAGGAAGGAAGAACCAAATAAAATAGAGTTTGAGTTGAAGGATGATGAATTAGAATCTACATAAGTAAAGGAATTAGAAGAAGATCTTCATACTCCATTATTGATGAGATCGGTTCGGGAAATAATGAAACCAAAAGGGTATACTCCATCTGATTGCCATTCAAAATTTTCTTTGTCTATTACTGATGATGATCCTAGGAATGCTAGGAAGGAAGTGGATTCAGAGGATAGAAAACTTTGGAAAAAGGCCATGGTTGAAGAAATGACAACCTTGGAAAATAATGAGTCTTGGGATATAGAGAACTTTCCTACTGGAAGAAATCATATCGGCAATAAATGGGTGTTTAAGAAGAAGTTGAATGCAAAAGGAAAAATGGAGAAATACAAAGCTCTCTTAGTAGCAAAAGGTTATTCCTAGGGAGAAGGAATTGACTTTGGTGATATTTTTTCTTCTTTTTCCAAGTTAACTTCAATTATATTTCTTATATCTGTTGCTACTACGTTTGATTTTGAAGTAGAACAAATGGATGTGAAGACAACATTCCTACATGGGGATCTTGAATAAGAAATTTGCATGAAGCAACTAGAAGGATTTGTTGTGAAGGAAAAGAAAGAGTTGGTATGTAAGCTGAAAATTTCCCTCTATGGGTTAAATAAATCACCAAGGATGTGGTATCAAAAATTTGATTCTTATGTGTTGGGACTTGGCTTCACAAGGAGAAAAGAGGATCACTCTATGTATTTCAAATCAATTGGTGATAATATTATTTGTTTGGTCTTGTATKTGGATGATATGTTKYYGATAGGAAATGACAAGGAGATTATCTAAGATGTGAAAACTTCGTTGTCTTCTAAATTTGAGATAAAGGATATTGGTGCTGCAAATTTCATTTTGGGCATGGAAATTAAAAGARATTGGGAAAACATGAAACTCTRGTTAAATCAAAGGAAATACGTCGAGACAATATTGTACAKGTTTAATATGCAAGAATGTAAATCGATCAAGGTTCTTATTCTTGTAGGTGTAAAATTACTTGTAGATCAATGTCTCAAGACAYAGGAAGAGGAAGATGACATGTCYCATGTTCTGTATGCTAGTGTGTTTGATAGTTTGATGTATGCAATGGCCTATACTAGACCGGACATTGCACATGCAATGGGAGTTTTGAGAAGGTATATGTCAAAACCATGGAAGGAGAATTAGACAATAGTAAAAGGGTTTTCACATATTTGTGTGGCACTCCTAGTTATGGATTGTGCTACCAAGAAATACCAATATTGGACAAGGTGTTGGACATACATGGGTTTATTGATGCAAACAGGGCTAGTGATCTAGATCACAAAATATCTACAAGTGGGTATGTGTTTAACCTGTTCGGAGGAGAAATCGGTTGGATGAGAAAAAGATAGTCTATATTGACACTCTCAATTAGAGAAGTTGAATACATGGAAGCCACTCATGCAAGAAAGGAGGTGATATAGTTACAGAGATTGTGTTCAAGTATTCGGTTAGTACAACAAGTTGTAAGGATAGATTGTGACAATCAAAGTGCAATATTCCTAGTGAATAATCTGGATTATCATTCAAAGACAAAGCATATTGATGTTCAATATGACTTTGTGAGAGATATGGTTGAAGAAAAGAGAGTGTTGTTGATGAAGGTGGACACTTTGAAAAGTGTTGCAAATTCATTAACAAAATCTATGAGCACTGAGAAGTTCTCTTGGTGCAAAGGAACTATGGGAATTTCTTCTCTGGATTGTTGACTATGTAACTCTATAACCCCCTGTATGCAAAGAAAACAACAAGTGGGAGAATGTTGGGTATGCCTTATATTCTTTTCATGACTAGAACTAGTGTTTGCATTGCATCAGGTGCATAGAGGGGTTGCAGGGGGGTTCTAGCTCCCCCCTGCCTGAGGGGTCACAGGGGGAAAGAGCCCCTTGTCCGGGGGGGGGGTTTAGGGGCGTGATCCCCCCTACATGAGGGTTCAGGGGCAGGGACTGTCCCCCAAAATGATGTTTTTTGCATCTGTTTTAGTCGTTTTTTGGCACATGGTTTTCGTCAATGGTTTTATAATTGTGGTTTAGGAGTTAGGGTTGTTGACTAATCCAGGTCAAATGATTAGGAGTTTTGGATGCCACAGTATCTTATATATGTGTTGTATTGTAAAAACTGAAGATATGATGAATAGAAGATTAGAGGGGTAGCTCTAAACATGTTGTTGGTTTTCTCAGTTTGGGTTTCCAGGGTAAACATCTCTGTGTAATGTGTGTGTGTACCATTGTATCTTTTCTATTTTATTAAGAATCTATTTGTAGTAATTACTTCTACAATGTTAAAATCTACAACTATTTCATGAATATTTTGAAAATGTTCTTCTAGGTCTATGCAAATCTTAGCTAACCTTTTCCTTTATTATTTCTCTCTTCTTCTCCTAGAATGAGCCACCATCTTACCCTTCCTTAAAAATAATTTAGTATTTCTTTTAATACTTTTTTCCCACCTCAAAACTGAACCACTATCTCCCTAAGGTCTAGGCATCAAATTCCATACCTTAAAAATTAGCACACAATAGCCTGTGGATTCAAGTTGTGATACATTCAAATTGAAAGAAATCAAAGTGCAGAGGAAGGCCACCTCCCCAAGATTCATAACGGATGAAATAGGGAAATGGTACAAACTTGTATATTATGATAGGGCACCTACATTGTTCCCATTGTCATGAGAAAAGGATATCCCCTCCTTCGGGGCATAAATGTTTTCCAACATCACCTAAATTATATAAACTATTCTCCTCCTATTGGACAAAGTGAACCAACCCCCAAAATTCAAGCATTATCATCTCTATTTCACATAAAAACTCTAAAACCTGGGCTTGCTTCAATTCCAACCATCTTTCTATTGTCGAATAATCACAGAGGGAAATCCACCTTCTCTTATCACCCTCTCATTTGACCCTAATAATTAAAATCAGTAAGAAAGATCCAATATGCATTTGGGCGAGAATTAGTAACTTGATCCCATGGGTAGACATTGTCACCAAGAAGACATGGAGAATGTATGGAGGAAAAATTGATCAACCTACTCATACACATGCAAGTAATCTACACACACATGTTATATGGATCCAAACTTGAAGAGGCAATGATTGATCCCAATCAAGGAACAACCCTAAAAACAAGAACAACACCTTTAGGGCCTCCATCATGATTAGTACTCCAAAAAGGTTCGTTCTAGTAAAAGAACATCTTCACACAAAGATCAAAAGTAGAGGCCTTAAGATCCTATAAGCATTAAAACAATGGGTATATTAACAAAAACCATGTCGCAGACTATCATCATTTGCATGCCACATGTCACACCATCAGAAACTCAAGGTGGCATCTACCTTTTTAAAAAATGACTCTACATTAAAACGTGAGGGATTAGGGTAGTACACCTCTATAGACTAGGCAATCAAAATCACTATGTAGAGGGGGTCTCTTGTCTCATAAACATAGATTTTGACGCTTTCCTATGTTGCAACCTTAAATTAGATTACTATTATTATTAATAAAATTTATCCCTAAAACTTGAGTAAAAACATTCCTATGAATTTTTAGTTGTGATTAAATGTTTTGAGAATAGTTATTGTATTTGCAAAAATATGTATCTATGTGTGAATAATATTTTGTTTTGATAATTAAATTTAAGTTAGTTATGTCCCCGAGGTGTAGGACAGTCGGTGATGGAGTGTGTTGTTAAGCCACTCCGTGATGTTAAAGTCACCGGTTCGAAACCTGCGGGGACAAAAAATCCAACCATGTTAA
>JZKD02S1633190.1:69899-94521 GCA_000966675.3 Picea glauca
GTAACCAGATATGTTTCACTCTGTAATTTAAATGTGTTTAATTGTGTTAAATGCATGCGCTTATAATGTCTGTACAAATTATGTAATCATTCATGTATAGAATGGTAACTGAGAGAATGGGAAACCTCGGTAGGCAAAAAGGTACACTACAGCTGGAGTTCTTGAATCTTTTTCTCTTTCTCTATAAGAGTCCAAGACATTTGGACCATTATGGACAACTTAGGGACTGATACAAATGGGAGTACAATTTTTCTCCTTGCTATTGTAATAAAATATCCATATTTTGCATTTGGTAATTTTTCAGAACCATGTGGTTCAACAGTAGCCAAAAATGGAGTACCTAAAAGACAAGGTACTGGAATTTCTGCAAGTGAAAACTGCAGATTCAAGCAGTAAGGTCCAAAACATAACTTGACCCTTTCAACTGCATATTCCATCTTTAGGTTTTGATTACCTAGCCCAATGGTTGCATTGTTATTTTTTAACCAATAACAAGAAGAAATAGAATCTTTATTCAGGATGTCAAAATCTGATCATGAATCAATCAATGCTTTCAATTTAAAGATTTGACCTTGAATATTCAGCTTAATCATCACATGATATTCCTGATGCTAGATGGCGATTATTATCATAGAATTCAAACCTTCCATATAATTTGTTTCAAATGTTCTAATGTTGGTAATTCTGAGGAATTTCTTCTAGGGAAGGCATGAATTGCAGGGCCTGGATTTGTTGTTGTAACCCTCTTATTTCTTGTCTAGCCCATGAATTATCTTTGTATCAATCTTCAATTTCCGATTCTTTTTCAATCTTTTCTAATCTTTGCTTAATTTCTGCAACTTCCTTTTTAAGAATATTTATTTATCTTCCCAAATCATTATAGTCAAAGGTTTCATTTTATCATTTTGGTTTTGTTTAATAAATGACTTGGTATTCCGTTCAAAGGAAGCATCTATGAACAATGGCTTCTTACCTGAGTTTGTGGTTGTTGCTCGTTTTTTATCTTTTACTGTGGCTTTTAGAAATGAATCTAAAAGTGCAGCCTTCATTTCTCCTTCTAGAAATGCTTTGATTTGTTCCAGCATATGAGCATCTCCATCAGACTGATTTTGAGCCATACAAATTTTAGGTGCTGGTTCATCTTCATCTTCTTCTTCTTCGTCATCTTTTTTTTCTTCATAACTTGAAGACTCTGTCTGGAAAATACAAAACTTTGGATCTTTACAGCTGCAATCATTTGCTATAAGTAACATTTATTCATCAGAGGATTCACTAGAGAAATATTCAAATTCAGAAGTGTCAGTAGACTGACAACATCCTTCATGAAGCATATGAACTTCTTCCCTCTTAGGAAAAGGATGATGTGGGAATTCATTTGTATCATGGTGACTTGATCCACATCTGTTGCAGGGAATTGAGATTATTTGCCAAGAAGACTCATCCTTTTTTCTTTCCTTTTGTTGTGAGATCTTACATTTATTCTTCTTAGATTGTTCACCATGTGGAAATCTATTAGCCAAGTGTCATGTTTGTCCACATAACCAACAAGTTAGGTTGGCCTTACTTTGTTGTTTGGAATATTACAATTTGATGTCTTTTGGGGAGTAATAATGAGACTTTGTGTATTTCTTATAGTGACCTATTTTCCTCTTATCCTTTCGGTAAGACTTGGGGTTGCCCTTATTATATTTTTGGAATCTTTGTCTCGTGGCTTTCTTTGCCCTTTTCTTTCTTCTAACTGGGTCATCTAATGTCATACCATATTTTTCGCAGATAGATCTACTATCTAGTAATTTTGATAGATTTTGTATTAACCTTGTAACCTTCATGTTAGCACACAATCCTACTAGGGCAGAGGTAATGATTGTGTAAATTTCTCCCCAAGTATAAAGCGCATAAGGTTGAACAAAAGTCTTTTGTACTTTTAAATATTCAACAAATTTGTTGGGGAGAGTAGCAAGATATACTTGCTTCCAGAGAAGGTTTTTGCTATCTTTTACTTCATATATCCTTTGGGTCCATTCTCTGTGAAAATCATCATAATTGGATATTCTCTTACATTTCATTCCCATTAGAATTATGCCATGTTTATGAGAGAGTTCTTGTTCTGTTCCGCACCAATGCTCAAGAATGAATGCAATTAATGCACCTATCATATTATTTTATGCTTGGCCATATTCTTTGAATACTATATCCCCATTTTCATCTTTAACTTGTTCCTTTTCGATTTTCTCAACTAGGGTAGGTGACGACTCTATTTCCCACCATTTAGCCAAAGTTCTTATAAAACATTGTATAATAAACTTACATGCTTCTATTTCATTTTTCCCTTTCATGCACATGACTCTGTATGAAACATACATTATGTCTATAACTTGACAGATTTGCCTTGTGATCATACTATCTATGTTCCATTCTGGGAAATTTTCATCTGTAAATTTGTGTGCCTCTGGTAGCTTGCCTTTTCCATAAAGGTCTAGAGATGAAACCCTAGTCATGTTCCAAGGAATTGGTTCTTTAACAGGGAGAATATGAGATTGTGTAACCAAAGATGAGTTGAGGATGACCCTTCTTGTTCTGAGGGAAAATGGACTTGAAACCTTTTCTTCAAATTAGTTTCTTCAAGAATGTAGACTGTAGAGTTTACTGATGAGACCTTTTGTGGAAATAAGTAAGAACTAGGAATTGGTTTGTTAGGAAGCTTTCCAGATTTTTCTGATACTTTAATAATAGATTCCCCTATGTTCTTAAAATCTTCACCTAATCCTTCCATTATTTCTTCATGGTCTCTTTTTGAAAAGTCTTTTTCACTTTCTAAAGTGGTTTTTATTTCAGAGACTTGGGAATTGGCAGAGTTTATACTGGAAGCAACTTGATTTGTAGATACTTGAAGTTGATCTATCCGTTTCTTCCTAGCATGGTCATTGGTTACAAAAGTATGTGTTGCCATCCCTCTTAGAGAAATATTTGTCCAATTTAACTATTCAGACACACTTTGAAGTCTTTTCTTTGAATTTGTTTGTTGATATTCTTCCTTGTGAATCATGAGGGGAGTATCCTTAGTTTTGTTTTTCTCTTCTCCTAGAATGATTCCCTTAAAAGGGGAAAAGGAAAATCTGTCTCAGTTGTTTGTCCATCTAAGGATTTCCATTTGTGTTTGGTAATGATACTTTCTTTGGAAGACATCATTTGAATTGCGTCCTTTTGGGAAAGTCTGTACAATTCATAAAAGGATATCCACAAATCCTTTATTGACATATATGTTTTCCATTGCTCAGATAAATCTTTCTTTAGTTCTACAGAAGTAATGGCATTAAATTATTTCATTGGGGATGAGTAAACAGATCTGAATTTAACATTCTCTTAATCCATTCTATGTTTACTCTTCTCCTAGGACATCCATTCATAAGGGGAAAAAAATTGTGCATCTCTAGGATTGAAGGTTTTTGTAGTCTCGTGGGTAATGGATTTTCAAATCTGCAGAATGGAATTATTGCATCTGTTTGTTCAATATATCCTAATCCATATCTTGGTGTTCTTCGTGGTCTATAGTAGCTAAATATTTCTCTGAGTCTAGGATCATCTGTTTCTAGCTCAAGAATATGATGCATCATCAAGACATGGCTTTCATGTGGAAAATCTATGTTTGTTGTATCATAACACTTTGGATGAGGACAACTTTCTTTTGAGATCAAGGCTGGAGGATAATCACTTTTGGGATTATGGATTTTATGTATAGGAGAGCATACTTGAGGTTGGGTATTGACCATATTAAGGCATAGAGGACATTGTCTTGGAAGAATAGAAGGTGGTGCCATCCAGATGGCTTCATGAGTACAAATGGGTGGATCTATGCCTTCAAAATTTGGAGATGGAAAAGAAGATGTAGATGGAAAGTTTAAAAATACTTCACCACGTTGGCTACTCTGAGAAACTAGTTAGAGACAAGAGCAGAGCATAAAGGGCATTTGATGAGTCATCGAATGGGTGGCCATTGAAAAATGGGAGTGTGAGAACATTCAGGTCTGGTTGCAGGATATGATGACTTAGAATTGACAGACCTTCTTGGAGGAAATTGAATGACGTCTTGAGTATGATCTTCGCAATATTTGCAGTATTGAGAGTAATTTGGGGTGAAGGCTTCGGAGGTTGCACTACCCTTCAAGGGAATTAAATAAGAAGGCAGACCAAAATAGTTGACTAGTTGGCTTTCAATGAACAACATGCTTCTTTACTGCTAAAGCTTGGTCATTTTAAAGAAGTTGAGGCAACATATAGGTCTCTAAACTCTGAAAATTATAGATGTCATGAAGCACTTCAAAAGTGTCTAGGTCTATCACTAAAGGGTGAGGGTGGGAGGTATTCACCAGGTCTATCACTGAGGGTGGGAGGTATTCACCAGGTCTATCACTGAGGGTGGGAGGCATTCACTGGATCATGTTAATAAGTTAACTTTTTTGTGCAGATTTCTTCAATAAATTTACATAGATTTAAAACCTGAACATAGTAATAAATCTACTCATCTAAATAATTTTAAGCAAAAAGTTTTGATTTTCTTTTCCTTAATAAAACTTTGAACAATGGACATATTAATCAATATTAAAACAGACATATCTTTATAAAACATGACTCTATATTAAAACTTGAGCTTAGTGTATCACACCTCTCTAGACTAGGGAGTCAAAATCACTATGTAGAGGGGTCTCTTGTCCCATAAACAAAAGGGTACTAGATCAGGAGGTACTAGTCTTTTAGAACTGAAAATGCGGACAAAGACTAGTACCTCCAGTCCTAAAAGATTTTGATAACATGTGTGGGGCCTTCATGGCCATCCAGCCATTGGTTATAATTAATCAGACCTGTATTTTTTTTTCCGCTTCCCTGTTGTGTTCTAAAAAGGCATGTGTGAATGGTGAGTTTCTTGAAAAGGCATTGAAGTGATCTGATTCTGTCCATCCAAACCAAAAAACGGATGAATGGAACAGTTTGGTTAACTTAATTTTCCACTTTGTTATAAGCTCACTTTGTTATAAGCTCCACCTAATAGTAACTTTGTTATTAACTCCATTGGATTCTAAATTGATCCTAAATACTCTATGATTAAGACTTCCATAATATCTAATTTCTAAGTTTAAGAATTCCATTGGATTCTAAATTGATCCTAAACATTTTAGGATTGAGAGTTCTAGCCTACTAGATTTATAAACATTTTAGGATTGAGAATTCTAGCCTACTAGATTTATGTAGTTATGAAAGAGTCTTCCAGATTTACCAGTACAATACACAGTGAAACACCTTTTATATAAATGGTGTCCATGAGTTGAAAAATGGTCAATCGCTTAGACTCATGAGAAAAGAACATCTAACAACTCCATGGAAGAGTACAACAAAACAATACATTATCACAGTAACTAAGTGCAGGTTTGAATCGTTATACGATTGGAAGGTGGTCATAGTTTCAATTTTTATGTTGATTGGATCAGTTATAACTGTCGCTAAGAACAGTAAGATGATGGAAGCTTTTTTATTTTTATTCAGACTCTGATGCCTGTGATGATCATTATCATTAGAAAGCTACGTGCATGTTGATGGACGCCTTGTTAATTGCAATTTTAATGGTTTTTTTTGGTCTCTGTATACAGCAATGCCGAGGCAGACATCAATATCAATGGTGAAATTCGTGGCTTCTATTTTGTCTTTGTGTACAGCGATGCGTACAACGATGCCGAGACAGGTAGACAGCCATATCAATTGCTTTGGTTCTGCGATGTGAATGCGATGGTGATACAGAATTTATGTCACTGGTACTTTTTTCTGACCCAAGAATGACAGTTCAGATTTCACAACTACTATCTTTATTATACATTATAACTAGCATATCTTTTAAGTGGGTGCATGGAAATGCCAAAGTAAATTAGAGGGAGGTTTTATTAAGAAGATTTCATATTAATGTTGTTAATTGAGATTATAAAAGCTTTGAGAGACGTTTCTAGTTATGTTGTTAATTGAGATTATACAAATATTGTAATTAAAATGAATGTATTTAAAGTTTAGTGTTTGGCTCATGCCTCTAGTTGGTTCACTATTTGGAGGATGTTTCGCTCATGCCCCCAAAGTGTCTCGAGAGACAAACAACTTTAGACATTACAACATTTTACCTCAACCCTTTCTACCCACCTAAACACTATGCCCACTACCATCCATAACCAAAGATCTTACATAAAGCCCCTAAAACACCATCTATACATATTTTAAGTTTATATGTTTCCTCTATTTTTTTTACATACTTTATATTTATAAAGTTTATATTGTTCTTCCATATATATAAATATTTATATATTTGTATTTGAAATATATAAAATTTAATATATAATATTTAGTACTGCAAACATAAAAAAGATAAAATCTTATTTATTATAAGAATAATAGCTTTTTATATAACAATATATTTATATATTAATTGTTATTCATATATATAAAGTTTATATAAAAAAATTTAAAGATAAAATCTTATTTATTATAAGAATAATAGTTTTTTATATAACAATATATTTATGCAGAAAGGCGTATACCTATTGGAGATGGGTACAATTAATCATCTTTTAATCTTAAATTATAATCTGATGGCTACACATTGAAGATGTCGGTATATTCTTAGTCGTCCTCCAAAATCAATGAGTCGGATTTATTAACCTGTTTACTTTTTAATATTTACCTAATCATATTAAGAAATTAATGTAACATCATATGATTGTCACTTTAAATAATTAAATTACCACGTTTAACAATTTAGCAGACACTCCTTCAACTTCAATCTTAGAAATTACACGTATTAGACAAACCACATTTCCATACTATCACGGATTTAATCAACCGTCACTTTCCTCTACCTCGGATTTCCTCAAGTGTAAGTCTTTAAAGATAAAATCTTATTTATTATAAGAATAATAGTTTTTTATATAACAATATATTTATATATTAATTATTATTTATATATATAAAGTTTATATATATTCATTGTTATTTATATATATAAAGTTTATATCTTCTCTTGGTATATATAAAAATGTTTATATATTTACAATATTGGATCAATATAAGATAATAGTATTATAAAATTTAATGTATATATTAAATTTATAAAATTTAATATATAATAATAGTATTATAAAATTTAATATATAATAAATTTATAAAATATAATATTATTTATGTAATAATATACAATGCTATAATATTCTTTGTTTTGTTATATAAAATTTAATATATAATAAATTTATAAAATTTAATATATAATAAATTTATAAAATTTAATATATAATAAATATAAGATTGTTTATGTAATAATATACATTGTTATAATATTTTTTTTTATATAAATTTTATATATAATAAGTTTATAAAATCCATTAAACTATTCTCCCTTAGCAATACCGTTTTGTTTTGAGCTCTATCTGTGTTTACATTCACTAAATTAGCAAAATTCTATATTGATTAGAAGCTTCATGTGAAAAATCATGTTTATAATAATATTTTTTTAGAAGCATGCCTATTTTATGCTAACACTAAAAACAAAAAGGATGTTCCTGCATCAAGAACCACTCGTACAAAGGGCCAAACCACAACTTTGCTCCACATGCTACAGGGTTTGATCTTCTGTCGAGTGCACATGTTTTATTTTTGGAATTTCTCCAAATGGTCTAGAACAAAGCTCCACAATTTGACTCCCTTGCATTTATGCCTTGTAATTTTCTTGACATGCAATTTGGTATATGTAAACAAGTTTTGAGAAGACTGCCTCAACCGATATCTGATTTGCAGGAGGGCGGGCGTTCAAATCTTGCAATTGTTCCCAACGATTCAATTAAATTTGACTTGCATACGGCAGCATGTCAGACTCATCTCGTCGCCTCCAATAGATGAAGGGTGGATTGCACATAGCGGAATGTGACTGTATGGTATGGTTCATGTTCGGAGACAGCAAAGTAACTAAAAGATAAGTGACAGGTGGATATCTTAGGGCGGTTTTCAAAAACCTGTCAACTAGTTGACAGGTTTTCAGATAAGTGACACGTTGATATCTTAGGGCGGTTTTCAAAAACATGTCAACTAGTTGACAAGTTCTCATGAAAACCTGTCCCTAAGATGCCTTCGACATAATAATAATACTGTGTACTTGTAGCTGTAACTTGAAGGTTTTCACAATAATAATGTAACTGTAAGTTGTAGCTATATTAAAATAATTTCACATTAAAATTATGATGTAAAATTATAGAACACGTGTTTCCTCTTAAGAGGTCACAAGTTCAAACTTGTCCCACAATCAAGGAAGTCTCATACACCACTTTGATGCCTAACTTGGCCTTGACATTAAAAATGGATTATTATTATTATTATTATTATTATTATTATAAAAAAAGAAATTTAAGAATTTATTTACATTTTTAGAATTTATGAAATTCTAAAATTTCATTGTTAAAATAACTTGTAATCATATTAATTATCCAATAAAAGGTTCACTACATGATTCAACAGTTCCAAATTAATTATAAAAAATATATAAATCTAGATTTAAATTTAATCAAAATAATACTTTTCTCACAAATAAAATACATGTTTAAGGATACCATCACAATTTTTTTATAAATTTGGATTTAGATTTAATCAAAATAATACTTTGTCCAAGTCTCAAGTCATGGAGTATGTTGTTAAGGCACTTTTTCTTATTAACAAAAAATCCAACGATGTTAAGGATTAGTATGACTAGTTCGAGGATCACCAACAAACTAACAAACAAACAAAAAAATCAAAATAATACTTTGCCCACAAATAAAATACATGTTTAAAGATACCAACACAAGATTTTATGAAATGGTATAATTACAAAATTAGTTATTAAAATTTTCAGAGCCTCTAATGTGTTTAATATCAAAATCAAGGATAGAATTTTCAGAGTCTTTGATGTGTTCAATATCAAAATCAAAATTTGCAAATAGAGCTTGCGATATTGCAATTTTTTCTTCACTTTCTTTAGTGATTTTCTTATATAACACCTTGTTCATTGCAAGGGCATCAGTTCCGAGCAATTTTTTTTATTGATGAGATAGATTTTGAAATTATTGATTGCATTGAGAGCCACCTTTATTTCTTTGTCAATTGTTGCATAGTTATTTCCCTTATCAAGCTAGGTCCCTAAAGAAAATTGTATGATCTCTTCATGTGGCTTTGATATCCCTGCCTTAACTTGTTTAAGAATTGCTCCCCCATCTTTGGTCACTGGAATTAGACTCAACAATTTTAAAGAGTTCATCACTTGCAACATGCAGTATTAGCAAGTGCCTGACTTTAGATTTTATTTTTCTCATAGCCTCAGTGTGTGCTTCAGTCCAAGGCATAGGATCCTTTTTTAGCTTGTCATTCATAATTTTTCTATCTTTAGCACAATCTTTATGAAAATGACTGACATAGTTCAAGCTTCCTAGAAAGTGTTGGAGTTGGGTCTTATCTGTTATTTTGTCTGGAATTTTTTCTACAAATTCCACTGCATGAGTCTGAAGAGCAATTTGGCCATTTGAAATTGTGTGACCTAGAAATTTAACAAAGATTTTAAGGAGCTCTAGTCAATCTGTCATAAAGCATGTATGGAATGTTTCTAGTATAAAATGGGATTCTTCTAAGTTCTGGAACATAATTTAGTAGGAGATGAATTGGATGCAAATTCATATCAAGAACTTCAGTTCTTCTGAGTTTCCATGTAAGTTTCCATAATTAGGCATATACTTCCCAATCTTCATTGTCTGGGATATTCCTTAATTTTTCACCTCCATTTTTCCATTCCGTAACAATGACTAGACAATGGCTTTCCTCATTTGATATTTCTTGTTTTCTAACCACGTTCGCTTATCCCCGCTCACTTTTTCCCTCGCTCGCTTGCACACACTCACTTTTTTTCACACTTGCTTGAAGGTTTTCTCTACTGAGAAAATCAAGGATAGAATTTTCAGAGCCTTTGATGTGTTCAATATCAAAATCAAAATTTGCAAATAGAGCTTGAGATATTGCAATTTTTTCTTCACTTTCTTTAGTGATTTTATTACGTAACACCTTGTTCATTGCAGGAGCATCAGTTCCGAGCAAATTTTTTTTATGGATGAGATAGATTTCGAAATTATTGATTGCATTGAGAGTTGTCTTTATTTCTTTGTCAATTGTTGCATAGTTATTTCCCTTGTCAAGCTAGGTCCCTGAAGCAAATTGCATGATCTCTTCCTGTGGCTTTGATATCCATGCCTTAAATTGTTTAAGAACTGCTCCCCCATCCTTGGTCACTGGCATTAGACTCAACAATTTTAAAGAGTTCATCACTTGCAACATGTAGTATTGGCAAGTGCCGGACTTTAGATTTTATTTTTCTCATAGCCTCAGTGTGTGCTTCAGTCCAAGACATAGGATCATTTTTTAGCCTGTCATTCATAATTTTTCTATCTTTATGATCCGGATTATTTTTGGCACAAAATGAGATCGGAGATATAATAAAGAAATGCACAGAGATATTGGAAATATTCAATAATATAACATAAATGTATCAGAGATGCAGCCATAAACACAGATATACAATAATACACGATTTCTATTAATGAAAGAAATGTACAGAGACTGCAAAAATACAGAGTGAAAGACTCACTAGAATGGTGGCAACTTATATCTGAGAAGAGATGTGACGGCTACTCGCATTCGCCAAAAGATCATTACAATGAGGCTCTGAAGGCCTTTTTACAATAAGAAGGAATGCCAAAAAACTTAGTCATCCAAAAAAATAACCGTAGGAGATGAAGCGCCAAAAGTCATGCGGGCCCCGTTTGGGTAAGTGAGTACATCAACTTGCGGGGGTTGTAACTTTTTCATACGATCTATGTTTTAGGCGTGTGATAGATTGTTAGAAAGGTATCGTTGAGGAGATTCATTTTAGGGGCTCAATCATGCCTTCGGCTGTCATTGAGAACCTCGATCTCAAAAAACCTTCATTTGGGCCCTCAAAATGGCCCCGGAAGTTAAAACCTGCTAAAAATAGTAAATTGCCAAAATTGCCAGAAAATTGTTTTGAGCCATTTGTAAAAGGTGGGTGGCCACCGATATCCACCTGGATCACTTTAGCACAATCTTTATAAAAATGACTGACATAGTTCAAGCTTTCAAGAAAGCACTGGAGTTAGGTCTTATCTGTTATTTTGTTTGGAAATTTTTCTGCAAATTCCACTGCGTGAGTCTAAAGAGCAATTTGGCCATTTGAAATTGTGTGACCTAGAAATTTGACAGAGATTTTAAGGAGCTCCAATTTCTTTTTATAAAGAACTAGACCAGACTGCTTGAGGACCTTTAAAAACATCTCCAAATGCTTGAAATGTTGGTCTATGGAATCCGAGAAGACTAATATATCATCTATGTAGACAATTAGCCAGTCAAATTATGCCTTTAAAGTGTCATCCATAACCCTTTGAAATTTTGTCAGATAATTCTTAACACCGAAGGGCATAACATGCCATTCATAGTGGCCTATATGAACACTAAATGTAGTTTTGAAATTGTCTTCCTCATTTATAGCCACTTGCCAAAATCTAGATTTTAAATCAAACTTTGAGAATATCTTTGCATTTTCTATTCTATTGATTAGACTAGATTTCTTGGGTATAGGATAAGTATCATCAGGTAGGGATGAATTTGAAGGAGTATAGTTTACTACTACTATTGGGACTCCTCGAATCTGCTCAGAATGTTTATTAACATAGAATCCATAGCAATTCCATGGGCTAATGGATTCTCTGATCAATACTTTTTTCAATGAACCTTGGATTTCTTGAGAATACAATTTTTGATATTTAGCATTCATAGGTATTGCTCCGCTATTACATGGTTTTCCCTCATAGCTATCCTTATGTGGTAATTCAAAAAAATGAGTTTTCCTTTCCCAAAATGCAGTTGGGAGTTCTGAGCATACCTGATCTTCAATTTTTTTGCAGTTGACTAATTATGTCTTGAATTTTTATCTCCTTGAGTTATTGATCAATCCTCTGGTTGTTCTTCATTTGCTAGAGTTCTTGAATATTTTTCTCTTTCTCTATAAGAGTCCAAGACATTTGGACCATTATGGACAACTCAGGGACTGATACAAATGGGAGTACAATTTTTATCCTTGCTATTGTAGTAAAATATCCATATTTTGCATTTGGTAATTTTTCAGAACCATTTGGTTCAACAGTAGCCAAAAATGGAGTACCTAAAAGACAAGGTACTGAAATTTTTGCAAGTGAAAACTGCAGATTCAAGCAGTAAAGTCCAAAACCTAACTTGACCCTTTCAACTGCATATTCCATATTTAGGTTCTAATTACCTAGCCCAATGATTGCATTGTTATTTTTTAACCAATAACAAGAAGAAATAGAATCTTTATTCAGGATGTCAAAATCTAATCATGAATCGATCAATGCTTTCATTTTAAAGTTTTGACCTTGAATATTCAGCTTAATCATCACATGATATTCCTTGATGCTGGATGGCCATTATTATCATAGAATTCAAACCTTCTATATAATTTGTTTCAAATGTTCTAATGTTGGTATTTTCATTCTGAGGAATTTCTTCTAGGGAAGGCATGAATTGTAGGGCCTGGATTTGTTGTTGTAACCCTCTTATTTCTTGTCTAGCCCATGAATCAACTTTGTATCAATCTTCAATTTTCAATTCTTTTTCAATCTTTTCTAATCTTTGCTTAATTTCTCCAACTTCCTTTTTAAGAATATTTATTTATCTTCCCAAATCATTTATAGTCAAAGGTCTCATTTTATCATTTTGGTTTTGTCTAATAAATGACTTGGTATTCTGTTCAAAGGAAGCATCTATGAACAATGGGTTCTTACCTGAGTTTGTGGTTGTTGCTCGTTTTTTATCTTTTACTATGGTTTTTAGAAATGAATCTAAAAGTGTAGCCTTCATTTCTCCTTCTGGAAATGTTTTGATTTGTTCCAGCATCTGAGCATCTCCATCAGACTGATTTTGAGCCATAGAGATTTTAGGTTCTGGTTCATCTTCATCTTCTTCTTCTTCGTCATCTTTTTTTTCTTCATAACTTGAAGACTCTGTCTAGAAAATACAAAACTTTGGATCTTTACAGCTGCAATCATTTGGTATAAGTAACATTTATTCATCAGAGGATTCACTGGAGAAATATTCAAATTCAGAAGTGTGAGTAGACTGACAACATCCTTCATGAAGCATATGAACTTCTTCCCTCTTAGGAAAAGGATGATGTGGGAATTCATTTGTATCACGGTGACTTGATCCACATCTATTGCAGCGAATTGAGATTATTTGCCTATAAGACTCAGCCTTTTTTCGTTCCTTTTGTTGTGAGATCTTACATTTATTATTCTTAGATTGTTCACCTTGTGGAAATCTATTAGCCAAGTGTCCTCGTTGTCCACATAACCAACAAGTTAGGTTGGCCTTACTTTGTCGTTTGGAATATTGCAATTTGATGTCTTTTGGGGACTAATAATGAGACTTTGTGTATTTATTATAGTGACCTATTTTCCTCTTATCCTTTTGGTAAGACTTGGGCTTGCCCTTATCATATTTTTGGAATCTTTGTCTCATGGCTTTATTTGCCCTTTTCTTTCTTCTAACTGGGTCATCTAGGGTCATACCATATTTTTTGCAGATAGATCTACTATCTAGTAATTTTGATAGATTTTGTATTGACCTTGTAACCTTCATGTTAGCACACAATCCTACTAGGGCAGAGGTAATGATTGTGTAAATTTCTCCCCAGGTATAAAGCTCATAAGGTTGAACAAAAGCCTTTTGTACTTTTAAATATTCAACAAATTTGTTGGGGAGAGTAGCAAGATATACTTGCTTCCAGAGAAGGTTTTTGCTATCTTTTACTTCATATATCCTTTGGGTCCATTCTCTGTGAAAATCATCATAATTGGATATTCTCTTACATTTCATTCCCGTTAGAATTATGCCATGTTTATGAGAGAGTTCTTGTTTTGTTCCACACCAATGCTCAAGAATGAATGCAATTAATGCACCTATCATATTATTTTATGCTTGGCCATATTCTTTGAATACTATATCCCCATTTTCATCTTTAATTTGTTCCTTTTCGATTTTCTCAACTAGGGTAGGTGACGACTCTATTTCCCACCATTTAGCCAAAGTTCTTATAAAACATTGTATAATAAACTTACATGCTTCTATTTCATTTCTCCCTTTCATGCACATGACTCTGTATGAAACATACATTATGTCTATAACTTGACAGATTTTCCTTGTGATCATACTGTCTATGTTCCATTCTGGGAAATTTCCATTTGTAAATTTGTGTGCCTTTGGTAGCTTGCCTTTTCCATAAAGGTCTAGAGCTGAAACCCTAGTCATGTTCCAAGGAATTGGTTCTTTAAGAGGGAGAATATGAGATTGTGTAACCAAAGATGAGCTGAGGATGATTCTTCTTGTTCTCAGGGAAAATGGACTTGAAACCTTTTCTTCAAATCA
This sequence comes from Picea glauca, assembly GCA_000966675.3. Taxonomy (NCBI): domain Eukaryota; kingdom Viridiplantae; phylum Streptophyta; class Pinopsida; order Pinales; family Pinaceae; genus Picea; species Picea glauca. Next base: position 84,456 of record JZKD02S1633190.1, read on the forward strand.
GTTTCTTCAGGAATGTAGACTGTAGAGTTTACTGATGAGACCTTTTGTGGAAATAAGTAAGAACTAAGAATTGGTTTGTTAGGAAGATTTCGAGATTTTTCTCATACTTTAATAATAGATTCCCCTATGTTCTTAAAAGCTTCACCTAATCCTTCCATTATTTCTTCATGGTCTCTTTTTGAAAAGTCTTTTCACTTTCTAAAGTCTTTTTGAAAAGTATTTCTTCATTGGATTCTAAATTGATCCTAAATACTCTATGATTAAGACTTCCATAATATCTAATTTCTAAGTTTAAGAATTCCATTGGATTCTAAATTGATCCTAAACATTTTAGGATTGAGAGTTCTAGCCTACTAGATTTATAAACATTTTAGGATTGAGAATTCTAGCCTACTAGATTTATGTAGTTATGAAAGAGTCTTCCAGATTTACCAGTACAATACACAGTGAAACACCTTTTATATAAACGGTGTCCATGAGTTGAAAAGTGGTCAATCACTTAGACTCGTGAGAAAAGAACATCTAACAACTCCATGGAAGAGTACAACAAAATAATACATTATCACAGTAACTAATTGGAGGTTTGAATCGTTATACGATTGGAAGGTGGTCATAGTTTCAATTTTTATGTTGATTGGATCAGTTATAACTGTCGCTAAGAACAGTAAGATGATGGAAGCTTTTTTATTTTTATTCAGACTCTGATGCCTGTGATGATCATTATCATCAGAAAGCTACGTGCATGCTGATGGACGCCTTGTGAATTGCAATTTTAATGGTTTTTTTGGTCTCTGTATGTAGCAATGCCGAGGCAGACATCAATATCAATGGTGAAATTCGTGGCTTCTATTTTGTCTTTGTGTACAGCGATGCGTACAACGATGCCGAGACAGGTAGACAGCGATATCAATTGCTTTGGTTCTGCAATGTGAATGCGATGGTGATACAGAATTTATGTCACTGGTACTTTTTTCTGACCCAAGAATGACAGTTCAGATTTCACAACGACCACCTTTATCACACATTATAACTAGCATATCTTTTAAGTTTAAGTGGGTGAATGAGAATGCCTAAATAAGTTTAAGTGGGTAAATGGGAATGCCGAAATAATTCTTATTTCGAGGGAAGTTTTATTAAGAAGATTTCATATTAATGTTGTTAATTGAAATTATAAAAGCTTTGAGAGACTTTTATAGTGTTGTTGTTAATTGAGATTATACAAATATTGTAATTAAAATGAATGTATTTGAAGTTTAGTGTTTGGCTCATGCTTCTAGTTGGTTCACTATTTGGACGATGTTTGGCTCATGCCCCCAAAGTGTCTCAAGAGACAAACAAGTTTAGACATTACAACATTTTACCTCAACCCTTTCTACCCACCTAAACACTGTGCCCACTACCATTCATAACCAAAAATCTTACATAAAATCCATAAAACACCATCTATCTTCGGTGGATACATGTCCTTAAATACATATTTTAAGTTTATATGTTTCCTCTATTTTTTTTACATACTTTATATTATTAAAGTTTATATTGTTCTTCCATATATATAAATATTTATATATTTGTATTTGAAATATATAAAATTTAATATATAATATTTAGTACTGCAAACATAAAAAGGATAAAATCTTATTTATTATAAGAATAATAGTTTTTTATATACCTATTGGAGATGGGCACAATTAATCATCTTTTAATCTTAAATTATAATTCTCCAAAATCAATGAGAAATGGGCACAATTAATCATCTTTTAATCTTAAATTATAATCCTCCAAAATCAATGAGTCGGATTTATTAACCTGTTTACTTTTTAATATTTACCTAATCATATTAAGAAATTACTATAACATCATATGATTACCACGTTTAAATAATTAACCTTTGAGATTACCAAGTTTAACTTCATTCTTAGAAATTACACTTATTTAATCAACTGTCCGCTCATTTCCTCTACCTTAGATTTCCTCAAGTGTAAGTCTTTAAAAATAAAATCTTATTTATTATAAGAATAATAGTTTTTTATATAACAATATATATTATATATTAATTATTATTTATATATATATATAAAGTTTATATATATTGATTGTTATATATATAAAGTTTATATATATTGATTGTTATATATATAAAGTTTATATCTTCTTTTTGGTTTATATATATAAATGTTTATATATTTACAATATTGGATCAATATAAGATAATAATATTAATATAAGATAATAATATTATAAAATTTAATGTATATATTAAATTTATAAAATTTAATATATAATAATAGTATTACAAAATTTAATATATAATAAATTTATAAAATATAATATTATTTATGTAATAATATACAATGCTATAATATTATAAAATTTAATGTATATATAAAATTTATAAAATTTAATATATAATAATAGTATTACAAAATTTAATATATAATAAATTTATAAAATATAATATTATTTATGTAATAATATACAATGCTATAATATTTTTTGTTTTGTTATATAAAATTTAATATATAATAAATTTATAAAATTTAATATATAATAAATATAAGATATAACAATATATTATATAATATAAAGTTTATATATATATAAAGTTTATATCTTCTTTTGGTATATATATAAATGTTTATATATTTACAATATTGGATCAATATAAGATAATAATATTATAAAATTTAATGTATATATTAAATTTATAAAATTTAATATATAATAATAGTATTACAAAATTTAATATATAATAAATTTATAAAATTTAATATATAATAAATTTATAAAATTTAATATATAATAAATATAAGATTATTTATGTAATAATATACAATGTTATAATATTTTTTTTGTTATATAAAATTTATATATAATAAATTTATAAAATCCATTAAACTATTCTCCCTTACTAATACAGTTTTGTTTTGAGCTCTATCTGTGTTCACATGCACTAAATTAGCAAAATTCTATATTGATTAGAATCTTCATGCCAAAAATCATGTTTATAATAATATTTTTTTAGAAGCATGGCTATTTTTATGCTAACACTAAAAACAAAAAGGATGTTCCTGCATCAAGAACCTCTCGTTCAAAGGGCCAAACCACAACTTTGCTCCACATGCTACATGGATTGATCTTCTGTCGAGTGCACATGTTTTATTTTTGGAATTTCTCCAAATGGTTTAGAACAAAGCTCCATAATTTGACTCCCTTGCATTTATGCCTTGTAATCTGCTTGACATGCAATTTGGTATATGTAAACAAGTTTTGAGAAGACTGCCTCAACTGATATCTGATTTGTAGGAGGGCGGGTGTTCAAATCCTGCAATTGTTTCCAGCGATTCAATTAAATTTGACTTGCATATGACGGCATGTCAGACTCATCTCGTCACCTCCACTAGATGAAGGGTGGATTGTAGATCGTAGAATGTGATTGTATGGTATGGTTCATGTCCAGAGACAGCAAAGTAACTAAAAGATAAGTGACAAGTGGATATCTTAGGGCAGTTTTCAAAAACCTGTCAAGTGAATATCTTAGGGCGGTTTTCAAAAACCTGTCAAGTGAATATCTTAGGGCGGTTTTCAAAAACTTGTTAACCAGTTGACAGGTCAATATCAAAGAGAGAGCAAAGTATGGTTCATGTCCAGAGACAACAAAGTAACTAAAAGATAAGTGACAGGTCGATATCTTAGGGCGGTTTTAAAAAACATGTCAACCAGTTGATAAGTTTTCATGAAAACCCGTCCCTAAGATGCCTTTGACATAATAATAATACTATGTACTTGTAGCTGTAATTTGAAGGTTTGTTTCCTCTTAAGAGGTCACAAGTTCAAATCCAGAGGGGGTAGGGTATGTATACCTCCTTAGACATTACTAGTCAAATAGTTGGGAAGAGGGGTCCATTATCCCACAATCAAGAAGGTCTCATACACGATTTTGGTGTCTAGCTTGGCCTTGACCTTAAAAATGGATTATTATTATTATAAAAACAGAAATTTAAGAATTTATTTACATTTTTAGAATTTATGAAATTCTAAAATTTCATTGTTAAAATAACTTTTAATCATATTAATTATCCAAAAAAAGGTTGACTACATGATTCAACAATTCCAAATTAATTAAATTAATTATAAAAAATATATAAATCTAGATTTAAATTTAATCAAAATAATACTTTTCTCACAAATAAAATACATGTTTAAGGATACTATCACAATTTTTTTATAAATCTGGATTTAGATTTAATCAAAATAATACTTTGCCTCCTAGGTGATGGAGTGTGTTGTTAAGGAATTTTTTCTTGTTAACAAAAAATCCAACTATGTTAAGGGTTGGTGTGGCTAGTCCTTAGGTCACCAACAAACTAACAAAAAAAAAAAATCAAAATAATACTTTACCCACAAATAAAATACATGTTTAAGGATACCAACACAAGATTTTATGAAATGGTATAATTACAAAATTAGTTATTAAAATTTACATGTTCTTAACTATTTTTTTTTTTAAATCTTTAAATCAACTAAAAACCATAAATCTTAATGAATTGTGAATGCTATATAAAAAAATATTTATTAACAATACTATTACAAAATTAATTACCCACTTAAATTTAAATTTCTTAACTAAATTTCCTCCTATACACATATTCCAATGGCCTATCATATCATCCTTGATAACATAATGCAGTGTTTGAAAATTTAATTTTGAACGTATTGGTGTGGGACTCCTAGCCAGAGCCTGAATTGTAGCTTCCATCGCAGCCCGTACTACTGCATCCTAGTCGTTGCTGAAGTGTTGGGCTCTCTCTGCCGCAAGCTGATCTGGGTTATCTCGGTGTATCGACCCTGTTTCTTTCCTGGATCGTGTGGTGGTGGAGGTGTATCCATTTTTCAAGTTTTCTCTATTGTTGCAATTGTGTCTTCCGCGTTTTTTGTTGTTTGATGGGAGGTGGATCTAGTTGGGAGGCTTCTGCTCAATTTTTGGTGGCCGGATCTTCTTCTTCTTCATCGTCCGGGGATCTTTTGTTTCCTGAGGTCCTCTGCGCACGTAGAGGCCTTTTTTTTGGCTCTGCGTGGTTGGATGGGTGCAGATCTATTTTTCCAGCTTTGCGTGGTTAGATGGACGTAGATGTGGTTGATCTGTCTTTCTTCTTGCCACTCTCCCTGGGGATGGGTTATAGCCTCGTCTTTCATCAGATCTTATGTAGTCGGTCGTTCGCTTGGTATTGTTGCTTCAATCGTCTGGGGTTTTTTCTCGGACTTTTCTGGTTATTTGGAGTTTGATGTATGCTCAAATCAAGGGTTTTGGTGGCTATTGGTATCCTTTCACTTTCTCATCTCAGAAGAGGTTTATGGCTAGATCTTTGAGGTTTTTGGTGTTTGATGGGGTTTTTGCTGGCTCCGATGCTTTGTGATTTTCTCTTGATGTAGAAGCCTCATACCGCTCCAACCTGGTCCTTTAAGTGTTTCATGATCCATTTTTCTAGCTTGTATCTTGCGAGTTTTTTTCTTTCCTGACGTGTTTTTCGTGGCAGGGTTCTTATGCTTCAAGGATCTTTTCCTGATTTATTTTGGGTTATTCTCAGAACTTATTTTTGTACTTTTCTTAGTGGCTTTTTAGCTAGCTTCTAGGCCATCTCGAGCTTCTATTTTCTACTTATATTATCCATGATTGGGTCATGCTTAAGGAACCTACAAAATTTAATTTGGTTCTCTTCGGATGAATAGAATTATGCATTTGTTCCGTGGAAAAAAACAAAAAAAAAAAACATCATGCAGTGTTTGCAAAATTTAATATGACTCGTTTGAAGGAATTAAACCTAAGGATTGTTATCATGCAATTTGTACTTGACCAAAGTCCAAGGCAAGTGGATACAAGATTGGCGTAACAGGGAGTGACCTACCACTGTCACCTTAATAGGAAACCCCTTTCTATTTAGGAGTATGTCACAGTACCCCAGGGGAGAGGTCCCCAATGACCCGAGTGTTTGAGAAGGCTAAGGTAAAAGGTACAAGAAATTTTGCCCCCCCTCTCACAAGTCACTCAAGTCAAAGGTTCTTTATGTCTTATAGAGATGAAGCAAAAAGGTAAATAAGGTGTACCTTTCAAGAACAAGACAAAAAATAGAAAAAGTGGCAACTTCCAAGTACCAAATGATGTTTAGTGCTTCATAAGACCATGAACCTTTTAAAAATAAGTAAGTTGATATAATATTGCAACAAAGTAATTATTTACAACAACAATAAGTATTTTGTAACAACTACAATAATTATGCCTTGAATTTGCTTGAAAAAGACAAGGAAATATAACTTTAAATCGACAAAATGATAACTACTTGTCAGAAGCAAAATTGGCAATGTCTAATCAACTTTTAATATCACTTTTTGAGATAAATTTGTTATTGTTAGATGGTTGTAGCAATCTTTTGCAACAACAAGAAGTTAGTCAATGAGTTAGTCTAGTTTAAGGTTAGTAGAAGTTAGTAATAATTTCAAAGAAGATAGTTTGAGAGTTGTTTTGATCAATCAATCACTATAGTGGGTAAACTAGTGCCTTATGGGATAATGGAGTCTATAAGTGACGATTTTCTCTTGGAAGAAATGACACAATGATTGTAGTTGCCTAAGGAGAAGAGATGGATGGAAGAGGTGTTGGCTCTTCAAGGCCTCAAACATCCAAACCCTAGAGATGAATTTGCTAGAGTGTAAGCAATTTTAGGCTCTAGCAAACCTTTCTCCCTTAGGCTATTAAAAGATATTAGAAGCAACAATTGACTAGGTAATAACCACTAAAGTGTTAATATTTAGGGCTCTAGAGGTTCACCTAGGTCAAGGTCCCCTTAGAAAAGTCTAGCAAATCAAGAGTAAAGAAGTAGCAAGTTAAGTGCTTTACTCCTAGGGTTTGTCAAGCAAGCAATTTCATAATCTTTAACATGAAAAAGAAAATTTAACATAAACCATTCAAAGAAAATGAAGAATTGCATATTTACTTACTTCACTGAGAATAATCAAGCCATAAAACTCTAGAATGCCAAGTAACTTCACCAAGAAATGATCCAAGTTGCAAAATTTAGCCTCCAAGAGAAAGTGTGCCTAGAATTTTAGCCAATAACCCCTTAAAAGGATGCAAATTTCAGACCACACTATTTGTGTGATGAGTGATGATGAAAAAATGAGAGAACTTTCTCTCTATTTATATAGTATCAATAACCTTTAATTAAAATTAGGCATAAAAAGGTCAACCTGGAAAAATTACATCAAAAATCTAGTTTTTACTTAAATGAAGTTAATTAAACCCTAAAATCATTTCCAAGGGTGACACTATGCCCTTCTAGGGTGACATTAGGCCCCTAGTGTGGAACGTTAGGCCTCAAATGCATAACGTTTGGTCTCCAAAGGCCCTGAATGTTGCCACATGTGCCAACTAGCACACAACTTCCCTCATAAATGCAAACTGTGACTGGATGATGTCTAAGGTCAAAATGATGATGTCATGGGCTCTCAAGGGTCAACGTTCAGGTGGAAAGGAAAGACCCCCCTGGTTCTAGATCTACCAGAGTGTCTTGGGGGAAACATCCTTCTTTCTTCCTGGTGCAAGCCTCTGGTGTCTCTCTGCCCCTGGTTGGGGCCACACCATCCATCTATGGGCTTTCAGCCCCATGGAGGTCTGAGCTAATCATTCCCCCATATATACCTGTCCATTGGGAAAAGTCCTGCAACAAAAAAACGTATGCCCTCCAAGTTTTCATAAGTCACAAGGATCATAGAAATGTCAATCACATCTAATAATCAAATTACTCAAACATGTGCATCAAACCCCCTTTACCCAAACAAATGCTCAAAGATGTTATGTAGTTTAACAAGTCAGGTTTGGAGAAGGTATAAGGATGTCCTATTGGGATAATCCTCCTTACATTTGGGGTGTTTCCCATATGAGAGAAAATCTAGGTTATGTAAGTGTGTGTGATGTTGGTTGTGGAGCCTGATTATCTTTCTGATTCAGAGGTCCTTGCTTTCAGCTGTGTTTATACCCCATGAAGTATTTACACCCCAGAAGTATGTACACTCTTCCACGCGGGGGAGTGCAGAGGGGGGTACCCCCTCTACGGGGTCTGGGGGGCCTATCCCCCTAGCTGGGGGATCTGGGGGAAGCGTGTAAGGTAGCTAGAGAGGTAGTGGGGGGGCCCAGAGGGCCCATAGTGATAATATTGGAGGTCATTCAATTTAAGGTGGACTAGGTCCACTATATTATTAAATAAGACCCACTATGGTAGTTAGATGTAATAAATGGGTAATTAGATATAATTAATATAATAGGGCTTCTTAGAAGGTTCTACTTCTAGAAGATTCCCCCTCTAGAATGTTCTTAGGAGATGATAGAACTATATAAAAATGTTCAATCAATGTAATGAGACATGAAGAGAATTATTGTATTTGGAGCGGTAGCTCAATACGAGGATGCCCCCTCAAAGAGGCAAGTGAACAGGAGAGGATCCCTTCCATAATAGGATCCATTGTATGGTGTTGACCTACCTTAAGGGTTTGATGGTAATAAAGAAGATTTTGCATATTGTTCTTATATATCTGTTGTGGTGCTTTTGTATTCAATATTCAGGTTCTTAACAAGTGGTATTAGAGCACTTTCCTTGGCCGGAGTTGTGGGCAACTATTTTTTATTTTTGCAGGTTTTTTTTTTTTCAGAGAAGAAAAAAGAGGGCCGCGACATTCCAGACATTTTCAGTATATTTCTGTACAAAATTTGTAGAAAAGGGTTGTATATTTGAGTTCCTCTTATAAAAACACCCAAGTTAAAAAAAAAAATCGTTTGAAACGGAGTCCGGAAGGTCAAGATATTGAGGTTTTAAAATCTGCAATTTTTCAGGGTTTTTTCTGTGGACGGCGACGCGATTTGTTTTTATTTCTGTAGCAATTGGAGGCCAAATTTGCCCAAATAAATTATATATCTGAGTTCTTCTCACAATTTCACCCAATTTCAAAAAACAAGTCAGCCAAAACGGAGTCCGGGAAGTGATGTTATGAGCATTTTAAGTTCAACAGTTTTTTAGGGTTTTTCCAGAAAAAGTCGCGGTTTTCTGCCGAAACTTCTTGAGTTTATTTTTTGAGTTTTTCCGTGACGGATGCAGGACCGAAGAGTTCATAGGGTGCTCAGATGGATATTTCTTCTCAAACCTTGAAAGAAATTCTTGAATCATTCAAAGCCCAATTGGATGACAGATTGGATGCATTTGCACATGGCCTCACAAACAACCTCACACATAGCCTCACAGCCAGCCTCACATATGGCCTCAATGATAGTTTTCATAGTATTCAAGATTCATTGAATGACATGCAGAAGATATTTCTTATGCAGGGCCTCATGAATGAATATAATCAAGAAAGATATGCTTGGTGTGATTTTGAGGACAATTTTGATGATTGGTATATGGATAGTTGTCATTTCTGGGATGATTACCACTTCCATATTTTATTTGATGACTCTACTCCACTTTCTGTAGAGAACATCAATGTCCCAAATCAGGAACTAGTTACCAACGTTCAGTCTGCATATTCTACAGTGATATTATTCCTTTCAGATTCTGCTATGACCATTTTCCACTATGTGGATGGATCTTCTTATTTGGATCCACATGATAGGTGTCAGGCTTTGGAGCATCATTTGGAGTTGGTTATTGGGTTCCAAAATATTCTACGAGGAGTTCACATGAGCACTTGGACATGGGACCCGAGCTTACAATGGTAGTTGGACTACTTCAACATGGTGGATTTCCTTTCTACATGGGACTTTGGTTCTTCAGTCTTCTTCAGTATTACGATCCACAACTATCCATGGGACCCTGGTATATGGTTGTACATTAAACGTTGAGGACAATGTTTTCATAAGGGGAATGGAATGTAAGGTAGCTAGAGAGGTAGTGGGGGGGGCCAGAGAGTCCATAGTGATAATAGTGGAGGTCATTCAATGTAAGGTGGACTAGGTCCACTATATTATTAAATAAGATCCACTATGGTAGTTAGATATAATAAATGGGTAATTAGATATAATTAA
>JZKD02S1633190.1:99767-119075 GCA_000966675.3 Picea glauca
GCCCACACTGGGTGAACCACGTAAATCTGTGTCTCTCTTGTATTGTGTGTCTTCTGTGTTTTTTTTCTGCATTTGTTTTATTTTATTTCTCCGCGGTCCTGTTTTTCTAACATGTGAGAAGTGACATGGGGAAGTGTTTGGGCATAGGGTGCAGTGATAACAGGGAAATGTAGGTCTTACATGTGGGTGCCTTTGTGGAGGGAGAGTTGCACCTTATCATGGATGCCATTGTTTCCTAGCCCATTCAATGTCTTTTATTCTTTAGTTTTATTATTTTTTGCATTTTTCTTTCATGCTTCAAGGGAAGAGCTGGGGAACACTGTCTTGGCTTGGTGACCAGAGGTGACAACATTACCCACAAGAATTTGATGGAGATGAGAAGTTTGGCTCGTGATGAGACCCCCTTTCTCTTGGTTATGCCACCAAGAGCCACTACTCTAGTTTGGTGACCAGATAGATGGGAGTGTCATACCGCTACATGCCCATGGTCCTAATAGGCCAGATCATGATGACACCTCCCATCCACCAACTAATAACTTTAGTTTTGATTTATCTTATGGGTTCCCTTTTATTACTGAGAATCTTTTTATTGCTTTCTTAGGAATCCTTGGGTGAAGCCTCTCAAAGATTTCATTTTGGATTTTAACTCTTTCTAGCTACTTTTACCCTCTAGGCCTTTAGCCCCTTCTTCCCACAAGGCAAGATACGACCATTTCTAGTGTTGAAAACCCAATGCCTAAACCAAGGTGGGGGAAAATGAGAGGAGTAAGGATGGAAAGTGTTAAGTATGGAGGGAATGGACGATGACCTTTCACAAACCCATCCAGTGGAAACCCATCGTAAAGGGAGATCAACTTACTAGGGAATCATGACACCCTTCTAGGTATGAAAGAGTTAAAGAGCATAATTTCCAAGAAAATGTTATGAAATGAAGGAGAATTCAATGCAACATATTCAAGTTCTTCAATAATCAGAGTGACATATATCATGATACCTGGACTCATTACCTCTTGGAGCCAGACTTATTGTTGCTTCAGAACCAAGCTGGTGGGATGAATATTGATGTTGCTGATAGATGGGCTACATTGAAGAAAATTTGGGCCCTCTGTGCCCATTCTCAAGTCATCTGAATCTCAGCACTCCATGTCTATGAACTATGGGCCTCAAGACATGATATCCTTAGTTATCCATAGGATAGGGGATAACATCTAGCTCCAACTCGGGGACATGTGCTCACCGTAGAGTGCATGATAACCTCAACATATCTGGTATGACTTGTATTGGCTAGATCTCAACAAAATGTATCAGTAATATTTAGGGTGGTGATATCACCCCTCTCTCATATATGATATAATAAAATGAATATAAGCATGCATATATACATAAATAGAAAAATACAATGATGAAAATGAAACTACACTATACTAGCATGATATGCAGATGGTATATACAATGGATGCAAATGTCTAGCTTACTTCTTCTTACTTGTTGGTCAAACGCCATGTGTAGAGTCAAATAACAAGTGAAACCATCCTAGAAATATCTCATAATACCTACCTATGTTCTTCATCATAAACCAAAACTATGATAAGTCAAGCACAAAAATAACATGAGTAGCTCATGGAGGTTGGAGGGAGGGATAAAATAATGCTAAGACACACTTCCAGGAAAGTGATAAATCCATCTCAGAAAGGGATCGTGAAAAATCAAAGGCTCAAAATACTAACTCAAAGAGTCTGAAGGTTGGCTACCTTGGACGTCTTCACATCCTAAGGTCTGGGAAGGGACTAGTAAGAACCTAGAGGGTGATTGACAATTTCTTAAGGGAAGGTTGAAAGAATGAGATAATAAACTTCTTCTTAAGTTATTCAACCTACCCTTCAATTCTAAAAGTAGGCTTTTCCTCGGAGAAAAATCAAGACAAGGGACATGTTTCCCAACTACACCCTTAGTGACACAGCGAGGTAAAGTAATCAAAGGGGGTTGGAGAACCTTGTCACAAGTACCCTTCTTTGGGAAAGCAACGTCCTCACCTATATCAATATTTGATCACAACAGTGGTTGATAATATTCTTCATAGAATAAATCCAAGTGATCAAAGGAATATTCATCGAAATCTCCAGGGTATGACCAAAAATCATCAAGAGAATATTGCATCGGGTCATCCTTGGGCGCTTGGAAAAGTTTTGTAATTATATTATCATATTATTGCCAAACGTCAAAATTATTAGGAAGATCATATGTGATTTGGATTTTATGAGTAGAATGAAATGAATATAGATTATTATCAAAATATTCTTAACACAGAATAACAGATATACAATAAAATTGGTTTCTATTCAATAAGGAAATAGGTTGAAACTGTTAGCAAAAAACAAGCTTGCTAGAATGGTGGCAGCTTATCTCTGAGAAGAGATGTGACAGTTGCGCTCATTTGCCAGAAGATTATTAAAATGAGGATCTAAAGGATTTTTTACAATAAATAGGAATGTTAAAAACCCTAGACATCCAAAAACCCAACCCTAGGAGATGAAGCGCCAAAAGTCATGTGGGCCCCATTTGGGTAAGTTAGTACATCAACTTCTCAGGGTCGTAACTTTTGCATACGATCTTCGTTTTAGGTGCATGATAGCCCGTTGGAAAGGTATATATGAGGACTACACATATTTCCTATGGAGATCCATGCCCATTTTTATTTTGGAGAGCCCTAAAAGAGTTTCTTAGGGCCTCAAAATGGCCCCGAAAATGAGGGACCCGAAAACTAGGAAAAAACTATTGAACTGGAAAACTACCAAAATGAGCCAATTGGAATAGGTGGGAGGCCACTAAAATCCATATAGATCAACCCTCCCCCATTAGGAATCAATTTTATCCATTGCGTTGAGTTCCCCCATTAGATGAGAAAATTTCTGCTGAATTTGGCCCCGAGTGAGCCACTTGCCTTGGTGCAGGAGTTGCCCTACTTTGCCACCTAGATAAAGATGGATCCTTTGTTGTTGAGTTCTCTTGACATATTTTTTCAAAATATGATCAATGAATTTTTGTGGTATGCAATCAAGGTTGCGCCCTGTTGGTGTCATTTGTTCTATTATCTCTGAGGTGTCCAGTAATGGTGGGAAATAAGGTCAAAGGACATCCACATTGAACACTAGGTGCATACCAAGGAAAGGAGGAATGTTGAGCTCAAAAGAATTATCACACACGGCCTTGGTGATGGTGTATGACCCATAATGGAGTGGGCTAAGCTTTTTATGGGGTCCGATAAGGCATTCTTTCTGCAAATGCAACCAAACTTTGTCGCCCACCTGAAACTTATGTGGAACCCGGTGTTGATCATGGCGCTACTTGTACTTGTCATTGGACTTATGTGGGATATATTGAACCTGTTGAAGGATGTGCTAGATCCTCTCAATGAATCGGGTGGCTTTGTCATCTTCAGTTGGAGCAGGAGATCAATCGGTTGAGGTGACCGCAAGGGGTAGTGCAACATCTATGGGACCCAATGGCTAGAATCCCAACCCCACCTGAAAGGTGTTGTGGCCAGTTCAGATATGCAATGCTCGGTTGTAGCTGTGTTGTACATAGGGAAGACTCTCATCCCATGTGTGAGGGTTCTTGGAATTATACATGTGCAGGATATGCAAGATCATTCGATTTATGACCTCGGTTTGGCCATCTATCTAGGGGTGGAAGGTTGTGGATTTGTTGAGCTTGGTGTCCAGCAATGACCAGAGGCTCAACCAGAATGTGCTGATAAATTGACTATCCCGATCTGAGACAATGGTTTGCGGGATTCCAAAATGTACCCAGACTTGTTCAAAGAAGAGCTTGGCAGTGGCCTCAGTTGTGATGTTCTTCTTAGAGGTGGCCAGAATTGCCATCTTAGAAAATCGATCAACAACCAAAAAAAAACAATCATTTCCTCACTTGGTGGATGAGAGGCCCAACATGTAGTCCATAGATATGGATTCCAGTGTCATGTCAGGAGTAGGCAGAGGGGTGTACAGGCCATGTTTCTTAGTGGTCAGTTTGGCAATAACACAGGTAGTGCAAGACCTTATATACTTGTTGACGTCCTTCCGAAGTTTCGACCAGTAGAAATGTTTCTGCAAGATTGAAACTGTCTTTTCTATGTTGAAGTGTCCTACCACCTGACTATAGTGGGATTCCCAGATCATCTTCACTCGCTTTCTTGGTGGAATGAAAATATGGCACAGATGGCACAACAACCCATCTTGAATATGGAAATTATCAACAACTGCGTTTGCACCCAACAATTGGTATGTGGTGGTGAAGTATGCGTCTGTCTCATATAGTTGGGGCCATCTAGAGGTCTCATGGTCGCAAGAGTCTAGCACCGTGGTGAGTGTTGCGATTGGTGGTCTGCTGAGGAAATCAATGACGTGATTGGTGTTTCTTGTTTTATACTTCATGTTGAGGTGGAATTGTTGCAAGTATGTGGACCACTTATGATGGCAGTCATTCTACAATTTTCCTTGTGTCTGCATGAACTGCAGTGGCTTATAATCAGTGTGGATGAATGTCTCATTCCCAAGAATGTAATGTCTCCATTGGCAACAAGCTTGCAAAATGGAGTACATTTCTTTGTCATAAGTAAGGTACTTAAGGACAACATATCATAGTATCTCACTATGATAGGCCACGGGGTGGTCATGCTAAGTGAGAACGACACCCACAACATAGTCTGAAGTATATGTCTCTATCTCAAAGGGTTGTTGTAGGTCTAGTAGTGAAAGTATTGGGGCTGAGCACAACTGTTGCTTCAAATCATCGAACCCTTGTTTTTGGGACCGGCCCCACACAAATTTATCCTTACCACCACCCCTGGTTACTTGGTTGAGGGCCCATGCATTATGGGAGAATCCCAACATGAACTTGTGGTAGAAATTGGAAAGGCCAAAAAATCTCTGAAGCTCAGTGAGTGTGGTTGGGGCTGGCGAGTCACGGATGACTTGGATCTTGGCTGGATCCACATGTACACCATGCTTATCAACAACGTAGCCAAAGTAATGGACCATGTCCATGCAGAAGGATCATTTTTCCAAGTTGGTGTATAGCTTGTGCTACTATAGGGTGTGCAGAACCTACTGAATATGCTGAAAGTGTTCTGCCCAAGTCTTGTTTTAAATGAGAATGTCATCCAGATACACCACTACAAAATTATTGGTGAATGGTCGCAGGCTATCGTCCATCATCCTCATAAAAGTGGATGGAGCATTTGTCAAGCCAAAGGGAATTACCAACCATTCAACATGAACTTCCTTTGACTTGAAAGAGGTCTTCAATACATCTGTCTGTTCTATCGAGACCTGGTGGTAGCCATACTTCAGATCAATCTTATTGAAGTATTTGGCCCCCGCGAGCTTATCAAGGAGGTTGTTGATTTGGGTAATTGGGTACCATTTTCTTACTGTGATTTTATTCAGGGACTGGTAATCAACACAGAGTCATCAAGTTCCATTTATCTTATGTACCAGCATTATTTGGCTCCTGCATGGTGATGACCTAGGATGGATGTGCCCCTTGTGGAGAATTTCTTAGATCTGCCACTTGATCTCCTCATTCTCTAACAGAGAGCAGTGGTAGACTATCCCATTGGGAAGCAATGTGTCAGGGATCAGATCGATGGGGTGTTTGACCTGACAATGTAGAGGTACCCCGGTAGGTGAGGAGAAGATATCTTAGTATGCTTCCACAACCTTATCCACTTGCTTATGTTGTGTGGAGAGTTTGGTCGCAGAGACCTTGGATGTGGTTGCGATCTTTTACTCATTCTGAGAGCGAATCACGAAGAAGAAAAACTTCCCCGTTTAAGAGATGACCTTCCTTCATTTCTTGGAAAAAATCAAGGAAATAACACTAGGTGGGACTACCTCCGGTATCCTGCACAATTTCTTTTTCAAAGTAATAATAACACTATTAGGCCTAGACTCATATACATCATGGAATTTCCATAAATATGGTTGGCCCAAAAGAACATTACAAACTTCGAGAGGGGAAACATCACATAATACCTCGTCTTTGAAGGGCTTGATGTCATATGACAGGCATCATTATTGGCTGACACAAATGTCTCTTCCTTAACATAGTCATCTGATGGTGTAGGGTTGTGGATGTGACGTTGTCAGCAGGGCAAGTCGCTTGATAGCCTCTGTTGAGATGGGGTTCTTCTAGATATCTCTATCAATGATGAAATGGCGTTGGGTACCGTTCACCCACATCTGTGAATGAAAAAGGTGCCTGCCTTCCTCTGGCTTGTTTGGTTCACCATGATGGAGCTTGGTGGTAGAAATGGTAGCATTGGGCTCTACATCAATGATTTGTCTCCCCCTTTCTAGTTCTGACTCAGAGTTGGTACCCACATCTGATTTAGAGGCTTTCACCTCAGCCACCAGCAACTGCTTTGAGTGACAATCAATAGTGTTATGCTAAGGGTTGTTATGGAAGTCACACAACTTCATAGTATCGTTCTTTGTATTTCTAGTGTCCTTCTTTGCTTACAGCCTGGGCTAGTTTTCATGAGGCATTTCATCTTTGCTTTGTCCTTTGTTCTACGGGTTGGGGCCACCCTTTCCTGGATGTTGTTGTGAGGGGTTCCCAGGCCCAAATTGTCGCATCTTTTGTTTGAGCTTCTGCTCGATTTTGATGGTATATCAGTAGGCCACACCCAAGGATGATATGTCCAGAAACTCCATTTTAGCCTAGATGTATCTATGCATACCGTCGCGATACATGAGCACTAGATATCACTCAAAAATTTTGATACCCAACGTGGTGCACAAGGTATGGAATATATTTTTGAATTTGGTCACTGCTTGGTCTCTTTCCTTCTGTAGTGTGGTCCATTTTTTATACAAGTCCTCGTAACTTCCAACAGGGTATTATTGTTCCTTAATAACATCCCTGAAGGAATTCTAGGTGATTGCAACTATAAATAATGAGGGTTCCTTTTTTCCTTCTACTCACAGAAAGTTTCCCAACAATATTTGACATGGGGAACAACTTTGAAGAGCGCAAAAGTGATATTTTCTCTATTCAATAAGTTATGGATAGAGAAATACCCTTCTAGCAGAGTCAACCATTTGTCTACATCATCTGTGTCTATCTGACCTTCAAATATAGGAACATCGAATTTGATTTGTACCTTGAAGGGGGCAACGCCTCCATTTGAGGAAGATGTGTCGCTTGTTGGTAGTTGATGAAGGATTTGCCCAAAACTATCCATCATATCTTTCCTATGTTGCTTGAGGGATTCCTCAAGCAAAATTTTGAAGGGATATCCTATCTCGTCGTCTTTCTTTTCTCCCTCCATGAGAGGTCACTTGGGTGTGAGAGATATTTTGTCCTTAAGAGAAACAAGTTCGAGATCCAATTCTTTGTACCCTGACCTCATTGGGGACATGCATTAAGAATGATAAGGAGAAAACCGCTCTTATACAACTGATCCATATTTTATGAGAAAAACGAAATGAATACATATTATTATCAAAATATGTTTCACACAGAGTAACAGATATACAGTAAAATTGGTTTCTATTCAATAAGGAAATAAGTTGAAACTATAAAATGCAACGAAAAATAAGCTTGCTAGAATGGTGGTGGCTTATCTCTGAGAAGAGATGTGACTGTTGCACTCCTTTGCAAGAATATGATTACAATGAGGCTCTCAAGGCATTTTTACAATAAACAAGAATGTCAAAAACCCTAGACATCCAAAAACCTAACCCTAGGAGATGAAGCGCCAGAAGTCATGTGGGCCCTGTTTGGGTAAGTTAGTACATCAACTTCCCTTGGTTCTAACTATTGCATACGATCTCTTTTTTAGGCACACGGTAGCCCGTTGGAAAGGTGTATCCGAGGAATACACATGTTTCCTATGGCAATATTGACACATATTGACTATGGAAAGATCTACATTTATTGACTGTGGAGAGCCCTAAAAACGTTGTTTAGGGCCTCAAAACGGCCCTGGAAGTCAGGGACCTGAAAACTAGGAAAAAACTGTCGAACTGGAAAATTGCCAAAATGAGCTAGTTGGAATAGGTGGGAGGCCACTGACATCCATGTGGATCAATATGATTGTTGTAAAGACAACATTCAAAGATGTTCTTCCATATCATAAATGGGATCCTCATCTGAACCAATCACATCCCACTTACGTCTTCCAACATGTATGAAATCATCAAAATTATCAACCATGTCACTACCTTTGTCATAACATGAAGGATTCAAAGCATCCAAGGGATTCTCTAATACATCTTCACTCTCCATATCATAAAATAAAGCATCATCAAAATTTTGGAAAGGGAAATAAATTATTGTGTTTACTTCCTACTATGCAGGAGAATCAATGGCTTGGATGACTTCATCAAATGGAAGAGGGTTCAATACATCATACCCAAGACACGTCTCTTTAATCATATTTTCTCCTTCATTAGAAAATGAAGGGCCTAGATATTCCAAGGGTTCCTTTACTTCTTCACCTTTTGAATAATAGCACAAAGTGTCAACAAAAACCTGGAAGGGAAAATGACTAACCTCATCCTCTTCTTTTTGTGCAGGAGGAATAGGATCTCGGATGGCTTCATCAGATGGGGGGCACACATTAATAATTCATCTTCATGTTTAATATCTTCAGGCTCTCGCTCTTTAACCAGTTCTTCATTATCCTCGGTAGAAGTAGGAGTAAATTCTTTCTCTTCCGTATGGGATTGGAAACCTTCATTAGGATCCTTCTCCTCAACCTCTTGTTGGTCAATGACTTGTTCCCTTCTTTCCTGGAATTTACTAAAAAAAAACTCAAGGGAAACAAATCTTTCCAGACTAAGAGTATCTGGGGTATCTTTGGTGTCATCAACTTTAGTTTCTGGAGTAAAAAGGTGTTCTCGCTTGAACAAGGAGATGTTTGCCTTGATTTGTATAGACATGTAATAAGCTTCTTGGATTGATCTTGGCCCTCTTTTACTAAGAAGAAACCCTAAATGAACTAAGAGTGCATTGGTATAGAGGTAAGCGAGGTACGTGTCTTCAAGGTGATGGCTTCTAGGAATTTGGTGTAGAAAATTCTCAAACCTAGTATGGAATTCCTTGACAGTCTGGTTCTGAGTTTGTTTCATATATTCGAGTATTTTTATCAGCATGTGGATATATTCTATTTTAATATTCCATCTTTTGAGAAAGGTTTCTTCTAATTGGTCCATAGATGTAATGCTCGCATCAGGGAGACTGTCATACCATTTCCTAGCATTTCCATGAAGAGTTTCATCACAAAATCTTTAGCATCATCATTGATAGGGTGGAGTTGAAAGAAAGCCCAAAAATTATCCATGTGATCTTCGACTATAACCCCATCATTACCAGTGAATCTAGGGAGCCACTTTTCATACCTCGGAGGCATTTGTCGACGGTACCCTAGAATTGTATTCATATCTAGAGTTTAAAATTACCTGGGTCCCATTGAGAGGCCATAGTTTTCTTTATCATCAATGGAGTCACTAGATAATCCTTCTAAGGATCATCAAATGGAAAAGAGGGAATCACCCTTAGTGGAGTCGCCAGGTAAGCTTTGTGAAGTAAAGGCTTTGGAGAAAGGCTTACCGAAAAAGTGTCCTTCGAGGAAAATTGACTTGATGTTCTCTATAAATGGCGCCAAACTTTTATCGCACAATCTGTACTTTCCCAAATCCCAAGGAAAGTGGATACAAGATTAGCGTAACTGGGAGTGACCTATCACTGTCACCTTAATAGGAAACCCCTTTCTATTTAGGAGTATTTCATAGTACCCTAGTGGAGATGTCCCCAATGACCCGAGGGTTTGAGAAGGCTAAGGTAAAAGGTACAATAAATCCCCCCCCCTCTCACAGGTCACTCAAGTCAAAGGTTCTTTGTGTCTTATAGATATGAAGAAAAAAGGTAAATAAGGTGTACCTGCCTAGAACAAGACAACAAATAGAATAAGTGGCATCTTCCAAGTACCAAATGATTTTTAGTGCTTCATAAGACCATGAACCTTTTAAAATCAAGTATGTTGATATAGGATTGCAACAAAGTAATTATTTACAACAACAATAAGTATTTTGTAATAGATAGAATAATTATGCCTTGAATTTTCTTGAAAAAGACAAGGAAATATAGCTTTAAATCGACAAAATGATAACTACTTGGTAGAAGCAAAATTGGCAATGTCTAATCATCTTTTAATATCAATTTTTGAGATAAATTTGTTGTTGTTAGATGGGTGTAGCCATCTTATGCAACAACAACAAGTTATTCAATGTGTTAGTCTAGTTTAAGGTTAGTAGAAGTTAGTAATGGTTTCAAGGAAGATAGTTTGAGAGTTGTTTTGATCAATCAATCACTAGAGTGGGTAAATTAGTGCCTTATGGGATAATGGAGTCTATAAGTGACGGTTTTCTCTTGGAAGAAATGACACATTGATTTTAGTTTCCTAAGGAGAATATATGGATGGAAGAGGTGTTGGCTCTTCAAGGCCCCAAACATCTAAACCCTAAAGATGAATTTGCTAGAGTGTAAGCAATTTTAGGCTCTATCAAACCTTCCTCCCTTAGGCTATTAAAATATATTAGAAGCAACAATTAACTAGGTAATAACCACTAAAGTTATAATGTTTTAGGTCTCTAGAGGTTCACCTAGGTCAAGGTCCCCTTAGCAAAGTCTATAAAATGAAAAGTAAATAAGTACCAAGTTAAGTCCTTTACTCCTAGTCTTTTTAAAGCAAGCAATTTCATAATCTTTAACATGAACAAGCAAATTTACCATAAACCATTCAAATAAAATGAAGAATTGTAGATTTACTTACTTCACCAAGAATAATCAAGCCATAAAACCCTAGAATGCCATGTAACTTCACCAAGAAATGATCCAAGTTGCAAAAGTTAGCCTCCAAGAGAAAGTGCACCTAGAATTTCAGCCAATAACCCCCAAAAAGGGCTCAAATTTCAGACCACACTACTTGTGTGATGAGTGATGATGAAAAAATGAGAGAACTTTCTCTCTATCTATACAATATCAATGACCTTTAATTAAAATTAGGTCATAAAAAGGCCGACCTAGCTAAATTACATAAAAAATCTATTTTTTACATAAATGAACATAATTACACCCTAAAATCATTTCCAAGGGTGACGTCATGCCCTTCTAGGGTGACATTAAGCCCCTAGTGTGGAACGTTAGGCCTAAAATGAAAAACATTTGGCCTCCAAAGGCCCTGATTGTTGCCACACATTCCAACTAGCACACAACTACCCTCATAAATGCAAACCCTGATTGGATGATGTCTAGCGTCAAAATGATGACGTCATCGGATCTCAAGGGTCAACGTCCTGGTGGAAAGGAAAGACCTCCCTAGGTCTAGGTCTTCCAGAGTGTCTTGGGGGAAACATACTTCTTTATTCCTGGTGCAAGCTTCTGGTGTCTCTCTACCCCTGGTTGGGGTCACAACATCCATATGTGGTCTTTCATCCCCATGGAGGTCTAAGCTAATCATTCCCACATATGTACCTGTCCACCGGGAAAATTCCTGCAACAAAAACAAGTATGCCCTCTAGGGGTTCATAAGTCATAGGGATCATAGCAATGTTAATCACATATAATAATCAAATTACCCAAACATGTGCATCAAACCCCCTTTACCTAGACAAATGCTCAAAGACGTTATGCAGATTAACAAGTCAAGTTTGGAGAAGGTCTCAGGTTGTTATGTTGGGATAATCCTCCTTAAGTTTTGGGTGTTTCCCAGATGAGAGCCAATCTAGTTCATGTAAGTGTGTGTGTGAGGTGACACGGGGAAGTGTTTTGGCATAGGGTGTAGTGATAACAGGGAAATGTATGTCTTACATGTGTGTGCCTTTGTAGAGGGAGAGTTGCACCTTATCATTTATGACATTGTTTCCTAGTCCATTCAATGCCTTTTATTCTTTAGTTTTATTTATTTTGGTATTTTTATTTCACGCTTCAAGGGAAGAGATGGGGGACACTGTCCTGGCTTTGTGACCAGAGGTGACAATGTTACCCACAAGAATTTCATGGAGATGAGAAGGTTGGTTCATGATGAGGCCCCCTTTCTCTTGGCTATGCCACCAAGAGCCACTACCCTGGTTTGGTGACCAGATAGATGGTAGTGTCATACCGCTACATGCCCATGGTCCTAATAGGCCGACTCATGATGGGACTTCCCATCCACCAACTAATACCTTGACTTTTGATTTATCTTATGGGTTCTCTTTTCTTACTGATAATATTTTTACTTCTTGTTGGAAATATAACTGAGAGGGGGGGTGAATCATTTATATATATAAGCTTGAAACTTTTCTCATGTTTTCTTTTTATTCTTTCTAGATTATTATTTAATGTGTTTCTGATAATAAACATGCATAGATATATAATAATCAATCATACAAAATACACAGAGACACTGATTTTCTTGAGGAAACCCATAAAGGGTAAAAACCTCTTCTTCTTGATATGATAAGTAATCTTTACATTCTGTACATTATAATACTTATGAGCTCCAACTCATTGTGAGGCTGCCACCTCTGTTTTGCAAGCTGCAACTTGCTGAAAGAACCAACTCTCTAGATTCTCTAGCACCTACTAGAAGGAAGAAACAACTCCCTAAGTGTTCCAGTGTCAACTGGATGGAAGCACCAACTTCCAGTCACACAGACACCAACTTGTATAACAGAGAACAATTGTTCTCCCTTGCACCATCCTGCCACCCTGGTTTTTCTGGATGCAACCAGATAGAAGCTACAACTCCTTGTGTTCAAGCACCCACTTGAACCTCTGAGGACAAAAGTCATCCCTAGCACCTACCTACCACCCTGATTATATATATTTGCTACTGAAACTTATTACAGTGATATAATGTTCATTAATGGCTTACCAGTCTCATCATTGTTCTACTACATTGCCCTACTCTCCCTCAATCAATTTCTCTCTACTTGCATCTTCTTGAACTTTCTAATCTTCTTCTCTAACTCTGCATGTGCAACTCAATCTACTTTTTCTGTCTCAAATATACATTCTTGTTCCCTTCTTCTGCTCCACTTTTTCTCTTGTAGACTTCATACTTCTACCTGCATGAATCACTCCCAATAATCGTAGCACCGATCTCTTCTCTGTTCTGCATTTTTATATTCTATGTGCACCTTGTGCATGCTGCATGCACTATCCCACTGCATACACTTCACTGCATTTATCATCACTGACCCTTCTCCTGATATCCTTTGGCTTTACTGACTATAACAGTCTTTGACCCATTTCCATCTGTTAGTCGAGTCTATCATGAGTCTACACTCCACTGGCAGTTTCCTCAATACTCTTCGTCTTCTTTGTCGATCACCCTGAAGACTCCTCGAATTCTCTGGAAAAAACCATCAGTGGTCTCTAACAGTTACACCGAGGCTCTTCGACTCCTCTAGAAGACACCCTATAGCTCCTCAAATTCTCTGGCAGATGCAATCACCTCATTCTAGCGGTTACTGAGAGAACCTCCGCGCATTCATGCGTTTTGGCACCTTCTCTCTTCCTGATGAAAACTTCACAGTGGGAATTTTAGCCTTTATGGCTAAGCCCTTTCCTTTCACATGTGGCCTCAGGCGGTGACTAGATGCATATTCATAAGTCATTTCGCGATTTCATGTTCCGGGATACCCAATTGTGAGTTGCCTCACTCCACTCGCGAAACTCTGAAATGGAGCCTAGCTTTGCTAGCTCCTTCCCCTCACTTCCGTTGATATGACCACTGGGTGTAACCATAACCCCATTCGAAAGTGCATTTCATGATTTCACACTTCAGGGATTCTTGAGTGAGTCCCTTGACTCCTCTAATTCTTGATACCCAGAATGGAGCCTAGCTATGCTAGCTCCTTCCATTCATGTGACCATCAGTAGTGACCAAGGGCCAATTCTAAAAATGCATTTCATAATTCCTGTTTCTTGGATTCTGTGAAGAGTCATCTCGACTCTCCATGTCGTAAACTCTGAAATGGAACTTGGCTTCTCTAGCTATGCTCTCCAGCTCTCGACGATGTGACCATGAGTTATGACCACTCGCCAATCAAATGAGCGCTTCTCTCTCCATATCAATGGTCCATAGCATTCTTTGATCCAACGGTTGTGATCATGTTGCAACCTCGCATATCACAAATTCCCGCAACACTGCCTTTGAATTTCCTGATTTGCGAGTCAGGGAAATCCCAATCGCTCGCCATGTGTCCTCTGGTCCAACGACCAGGATCATTTCGCGACCTTCCATTTCACGAGTTCCAGCAACTCCTTCCTCTGGAATTCCTGATCTGCAAAACTCTTAAATGGATCCATATCAGATAAACGGTCGAGATTTCTCATTGATCCACCAACTCATAGCTTTTTGCAATTTCGTGTATCGTGAGTTGGAAGGTTAGGCCCCTCCTTCCATTGACCTTTCAATCAGTGAAATGTTGATCTGTAGCCACATGTCCTACCCGAAGATGGATGGTCCTCCTACTTTCAGGATTTTGTAAGCCCGCTTCACCTTGCACTTTAAAGATCGTGCAGGTTCTCCTATATCCAATGACCGTCGGTCCTCGTGCTCAGATCTAATGCCCGAGATCAGTCCTCCATATGTACACTCCTCCTGTCTGGACTTACGATGTCTTCCGAGCCTATTTTCCATCAAATGATAGGCACACTCTGCCTGTGCTATCTTCCTGTGTTGTTCTTTCCTTTAACCATACCATGTTGTTCTTGCCATCAATGACAAGCATGCTCTGCCTGTAAACATGCCAACAATCTCCCCCTTTGGCATTGATGGAAACCCTGAATGATTGTGCTAATCTGTTTGGACCTCTAGCTATAGCATCCAGTCTGGACCACTCATTTTCTCCCCCTTTGACATCAATGTCAAAGAAAACATGCTCCCCTTGAGATGTTGCGGTATTTTTCGGAGGGATAAGATATTCAACCAATACATATGCCCCCTGATAGGATGGACTCTCTTAGGTTGATAATGGGATCATGCCCAACTTCTGGTGTAGATACTCAAACTGAGCTTGTGCAAGCAGTTTAGTGAAGATATCAACAATCTGATCTTTGGATGGAATATAGTGCACAGAAACCACAGAGTTGGTTACATGTTCCCTCAAGAAGTGATACTTGATGGGTATATGTTTGGTCTTGGAATGAAAGACAGGATTCTTTGACACACTAATTGCACTAGCATTATCACAATGAATTGGGATCGGTGCAGTATATTTTACCTCCAAGTCTGCAAGTGTCTGAATCATCCATAATACTTGGGTAAAACAAGTGGCATCTGCAATGTATTCAACTTCTGTAGTTGATAAGGAAATGGAACCTTTCTTCTTGCTTAACCATGATACAAGAAAATATCCTAAAAAGAATGCACCTCCACTCATGCTTTTCCTTTCATCCACTCAGTTAGCCCAATCAACATCTGAATAGATTGATAGTTGGAAATTTTGATTCCTAGGATACCATAGACCATAGTCCATTGTTCCTTTCAAATATCTGAATATTCTTTTGACAACTAACACATGAATTTGTTTAGGTGCAGCCTAATACGTTCCTACCATTTCAATAGCATGCATTTTGTCTGGACGGGATGTTGTGATGCACAATAGGCTACCTATTGTAGACCTATATGAACTCTGGTCAACATCAGGTGAGTCATCATCCTTTCTTAACTTGCATCCAATGACCATAGGTGTGCTCATAGGTTTGGAATCTTCCATTTGAAACATTTTCAACATTTCTCTTAGACATTTCTCCTGAGAAAGAAATAATCCTTCAAACCTCTAAGTAATTTGCAGACCAAGAAAAAATGACAGTTCCCATATCATAGAAATTTCAAATTCAGACTACATGGTAGAAGCAAACCATTGTACCAAATGAAGCATTACTTCTTCCGAAGATGATGTCATCTACATAGAACAACACGATGAGAAAATCATCACTCTCTATTTTGATATATAGATTGTTGTCAACCATTCCTCTCTTGAACCCTTTGTTTTGAAGATACTTATCCAGTCTGTAAAACCAGGCATGAAAAGCTTGTTTCAACCCATATAAATCTTTCTTTAGCTTGCAGACAAGTCAGGGTTATCTGACAGTTGGAAACCCTCTGGTTGTTCCATATAGACTTCTTCTTTTATATCTCCATTTAGAAAAGCTAACTTGACATCCATTTGATAGACTTTGAACTATTTATGGTAGGCATAGGCAAGAAACATTCTAATAGATTCTAATCTTTCTGCGGGTGCAAATGTTTCATCAAAGTCCAGTCCTTGTATTTGATCATATCCTTTGCATATCAATCTAGCCTTATTTCTTACAATATTTCCTTGTTCATTCATCTTATTTTTGTAGACCCATTTGGATCCTATTATATTTTTATTTGCTGGCCTAGGAATGAGTTCCCAAGTGTCATTCTTTTCAATCTGATCCAGTTCCTCATTCATTGATTTTACCCAGTTTACATCTTTATTGGCTTCATTAAAGTTCTTGGGTTCCATCATGGATATGAAGGCTATGTGTGATTTCTCGGTGTCTTTGATTATCCTTCTCCTGGTTTGTACACCTTTGTCTTTCTCACCAATTATCTGACTTTCAGGATGATTCTTTTGAGTAATTATGGAGGAAGGATTTGATGTTGATTGGCATCCTGACTCTTCTTGTCTAGGTGTCTCTTCTCCACATGATTCATCATCTTCTTATGACTTTGATATTTTTTTTTCTTCATCTTCATTATTCTTATCCTCTTCTTCATATGACTTGGTGCTTATTTTATGTTGATCTTTTACAGGAGCTTCTTTGTCAATTCAAACATCAATACAATCTACTAATTTATGCAATCTTTTGTTAAAGCATATGTATCCTTTATTGTTCGTTGCATATCCTAGGAAGATACCTTCATCAACTCTACTATCAAATTTTCCCAGATGATCATCATTATTCTTGATGTAGCATTTACTTCCAAAGACTTTGAAATGCTTAATGGATGTAGGTCGACCAAACCATAGCTCATGTGGAGTTTTATCAATGTTTGGCCTTAGATGTTCTTTGTTTATAATATGTGTGAACAAACTCCACCCAGAAGGTTTGTGAAATGTCCCTCTCCTTCATCATAGCCCTTGCCTTCTATTGAACTGATCTATTTTGGCATTCTACCACTCCATTTTGTTGAGGAGTACCTGGAATAGTATATTTTCTTTTAATTCCATGTCTATCACATAATTCTTTGAAATCTCTTGACATAAATTCTCCTCCTTTGTCTGAGAGAATTGCCTTTAACCTTCTTCCTGTTTGATTCTTGGTTAATTCCTTAAACGTTTTAAACTTCTCAAACGCATCAGATTTTTCTCTCAGAAAGGCAACCCATGTATGTATGGAGAAGTCATGAATGACCATCATAAAGTAACGTTCTCCTCAAATTCCTTCTTTCCGCGATGGTCCACACAGATCTATATGAACAAGTTGAAGCGGTTTCTTTGAATATGTGAAACTCTTCGATTTGAATTGAGCACAAGTTAGCTTCCCTATTTGGCAGGACTCACATACAAAGTTATTAGGCTTAGATAATTTTGGAAGGTCTTTCACATCACCTTCATTATTTAGTTTGACAATATGATCAAAATTCAGGTGTCCAAGTCTTCTGTGCCATAACCAACTTTCATCAATTTTTCTAAAATGACACTTCTCCTTATCTTCCTTGAGAACGTATACATTGTTTTCAGTTCTAACCCCTTTTGCAAGAAACTCTCCTGTGTTGACTGTCTTTATTTTACAATTCTTGGCAATGAAAGTGACTTCACATCCTCTGTCACATATCTAACTGACACTAAGAAGATTATGCTTTAAACCATTAACAAATAATACATCTTGAGATTTGATTCTTCCATTACTTAAGCTTCATAGACCTTTACCTCTGATATTTCCTGGAGCATCATTTCCAAAGGTCACACTTCTTGATTTAGTTTCCTTGAGTGATAGGAATTTACTTTTGTCACCCGTCATATGACTGGAGCATCTGCTATCAATATACCAGGAGTTCTTTTGTTTTTGAGCTGACAACACTAATCCACACTTGTTATCTTCATTCTTCTTCCAAACCTTGACATTTTCAGCTCTGTGATTTGACTCTGGCTTATAGTTATTTAAGCGACAGTCTGCAGCCTTATCTCCATAATTATGGCAGATGTAACATTCTGGTTCATTGAACAAAGGATCGTAATGATTGTTATGCTTAGTCTTCATTCTTTTCCCAACCATCACTCGATTTGTAGTCTGTTGTTGTTTCATTCTTTGTTGTGGCAGGTATTTATTCCTTGTTTGTCTTGATTTCTCATTTCTAAATCTTAAAGAACAATTTACAGCTTTATGTCCAAAGTTAGAGCAGTAAAAACAATATCCATAGAAATAATCTTTGTACCTAGACAATGTTTGTCTTCTTTGAGCAAGTCAATTTCTTCCATGCTGATGATGTTCTTGGGCAGAGAGTGTAATATTTCTTTTTTCTTTAGATTTTGTTTTGGTATCTTTTCCTTCACTCCTCCTTGGTGGTTGATTCCCTTCCTTGGTGTTTGCAGGTTTGTTGTTGTTAGTAGTTGTGGATTTGACAAAATTGATGAATTCTTTGTTGCTTGGCTGATCACTACTTGATCCCTCTTCATAGACCAAACCCGTTTTCAACTTTGAATTCCTTTAATGTTTCAGAATGGAGGCTAATCCTTCTGAGGCTTTAACACTTGTCAGATTCTGATGATATAAAGCCCATAATTTCTCTATATTTTTTTTGACAGTCACCACTTCAGCTTCCAATTTTTCACCTTTCATTTCAGCTTCCTTCAATTGTTGTTTGAGAATGTCTTCAATCTTATTGGCTTCTTCTAACTTAACCTTCAACATATTAATTTATTCATATGGTTGCTTGCATGTTTCCTCATACCTGAGTAGTAACTGTTTTTGTTTTCTTTCCTTTTCTCTGAGTCTATCAATCTCTTCCATGGCGCTGACAAGTTCTCCTTCAAGATCTACTTATGCTTCGCAGTCAACGAACTCACTTCCTGTATCTTCATTGTTTAGATATTCTAAAGATATTAGCATGATATTATTTAGTTTATCTTCAATAGAAGAGTCATTGTCTTCATCATTTGAAGGATCATCATCATTGTTTACACAAAGAATTTTCTTCTTAAAATTATTCTCTTTATAGAAATTTTTGTGTTTGTGCTTCTCCTCATCATCATATGTCTGATCCTTTATTTT
>JZKD02S1633190.1:136559-147113 GCA_000966675.3 Picea glauca
CCACCATAGTAAATTTTAAATATGATTAAGTAAAAGTAAAAAAATAAACATGTAAACTGATGTCTTTTTATAATAGTGAGGAAGTTAGTGGTTGAAATCACAACCATTGATTTATTGGGACTACTAAAAATATTTCATCAATATTTTATCTTGTCCATACAAAACTGATTAAGCACTAAAAACCTATTAAATATGCCCATGATCAATGGGTGTACCCTTTCTGGATAACAATAAGTAATTAAAATGCCATTAAAGAATGTGAATTATTTATTGTGCTCCACAAATGTAACCACATGATAAGACACCACATCATATCAAAGTCCTGGTTTAGAAGGTACTTGTTGCTATGGAGCAGGCGGAGGGATTCGAGTCGTCGCTGCTTCATCCCGGTGTCAAGTGCGAGGCAGCACACAAATTGATTTCAACCTGAGCACAAGGTACAAAGAGTGGGCCAAATGTCACCATTCCGAGGAGAAATCCTTCACCTATTGGTAAGCCAAGGGAATAAATATCGTTGAGTTTGGATTCAATGTAGAACGGTAATTTCCCTGTGTTGCAGAACTTGAAACCTTGAAGAAAAGGACAATTCGACAAGATGTTGAATATGGGGCAGGATTTTTCTACAATAGTGGAGAAGCCGTCGAATTGTTGAGATGAGTTACTGAGGCCGTGACGAGTTTGTTAAATATTGTTCTGTAGGCTTGAAGATCCTAAATGGCTTGGAATTGGCACTACCTCGGACCAACTTCTCAAGAAAAGTTGCCTAGATATTTTCGTACCTTATTCGAAGTGGGCGAATTAATGCACAAACTGAACTGTACCGTAATGACGCCTTCTTGTTGAACTATATGAACGATGGCATCAACCCAACTCTCTTCTAGTGGGCTAATTCTTTTGTGAGGAAACCAATGACAACGAGTCTCCTTCTTCAATGATCTTTATGCTTCACGACTTGGGCCCTCTTGTGAGGGAGTCAGGCCCAAACTTGCTCCGATACCAAATGAAGAGAAATAAACATGTGAGAGGATTACAATATTCAACCAACAATAATACAAAACATAAATCATGCACCAAATGTAATTTGGAAAATTCAAACCAGGAAAAACCAGCCAATTAGATCTATTGGTTCCTTGATCAAACCCATCTAAACTTGCCAAATGAGCCTCCACCACTCACATCGTGACACATTACAATGGAGTCTCCTAAACTTATTTAAAGGCTTCATTACATGAAATACCACGAGTCACCAATACCATGTGTTTGAAACTATTGTTCACCTAAAAACTTTGACTCTCTTATTAAGTCAAGTTTAACCTAACCTAAACCTACCACTATTGCCAAAGTTCAAGGCTCATGCAAGTTGGTATCAAAGGTTTTGGATCTAGTCGATTCACAAGAAGAAGGTTGGGAAAATGAGATGTCACTCTACATGCAAGAGGTTTTATATGTGCATGCATAAATTGATTCCTGGTACAACGATCTCAAGTAGTATTTGTAGCATGGGACTTTTCCTAGTTACCTAAACCAAACAAAAGAGGGCCTTAAGGCTCCGATCTTCCCATTACCATCTCATCAATGGCATGTTATTTCGAAAGAACTATGATGACATACTTCTTAGGTGCCTCAAGAAGCAGGTTGTTGATAAAGTCTTTGCATAATTACATGATGGACCTATTGGAGGACACTTTTCTAGTGAAACTACAAATTTAAGGAAAATTTTAGGTCTAAAATGGGCCTCCTAAGTAAAATAATAAAGTAATAGCTAAAATGATAAAATAATATATAAAGTAATAGTTAAAATGATAAAATAATATTTATGAATTTTCAAAGGGAAAAAAAAAACTACTTTTTTAAGCATATTTTTGACTTATCTCCTTATAAGTTTACTCAAATTTCAAGTGCAAGATCTCATTGGATAAGGAATTAAATTCCACATCCAACGAGTACTAACTCTGCATACTTTTGGTATACCCATAGTAAGATAAACTCGAGATACATGGAAAAAATATTTTTCTTTTAAGAAACACATTTTATCATTGTATTTCTAGTTTATGTCACTTTGGGTCTATCAATTGTATGGAGGGTGGAATTTCACATCCAATAAGTGTTTGCATTGAAATTTGAGTAAACCTATAAAGAGATAAGTTGAAAATATGATTATAAAAACTAATTTCTTCATTTCCCTCCAAAAATATTTATCCTTATGGTTGATATCAACATCTTGAATCTCTTTTAAAGTTGATTTTAATGGTACATTTTTTGTTTTGAGACCCATTTGGGACCACTCTCCTAATGACCCATAAGATCTTGAGAGTTAGCTATTATTAGCTACCAGTTTTCAAACAACTACCACACTTACACCTAGAAATGGAATACATGTCAAAAAGTGTGTTAAATGAGAGAAGAAAAATTTAGTCCCTTTGCAACCTATGGCTCGAGAAGAACCTTTCAAGCAATGGGGACTAGATTTCATTAGTGAAATAAACCTACACTCTTCCAGATAACACCATTATATTATGACTGCAATAGACTACTTCACATGATGGACCAATGTTGTACCTCTGATGAAGGTAAATGAAGAGGTTGTGATTCGCTTTCTAGAGCATCATTTGATCACCAAGTTTGGTGTTCCAACCACTCGTGTCTTTGATGATGCTACATAATTTTATTCTTTGAAATTAACTATTTTTTTTTGGATAGAGGGATCATTTTATGATATGAAACTAACTATTACCCCTAGGGAAATGGTGTAGTTGAATCCACCAATAAAACGGTATCTACATCATAAAACAAATTGTAGCTTCCCATCAGAGAAATTGGCATAACACCTTACCTAACATTCTCTAGGCTACCAAAGTAATCTTAAAATCCTCTTTAGGAACATGTCCTTACTTCTTAGTCTATAGGAAAGAGGCCATCCCCCCCAATATCTTCCTACCATCTCTCCAGTTATCTCAAACTTCACGCAGGTAGAATATCCCAATCATACAAAATATGATTGATACCAATTGACTCAAAATCTGTCACTTATTATTAAAAGCTTACAAATAATTGCATGGCTTATCTATATATTTATAATATAATAATAATAGGTGGAGTCCCCTAGAAGAAAACATACAATGGCCATTTTCAAACATTTTTCTCAACACGTTTGCATATATTCATAACGGTGGTATTATGATTTCAGTTATGAAACTTCAAAGTTATGGTATGTGATCCAAAGTTCTTATGGTGCTTGACATGTTTAGATGATACAAAAGGGTTTGTTCCATAGTGTATGTTAGTAATGTAACTTTGTTTACTACTCAACATCATGACATGAAAGTATTAAGCATGGCACCTACAAAATTTGCAAAATACATGCTATGTTTTATCCTTATGACTATATCCATGTCGAAAATGTGATCCAAAGTTCTTATGGTGCTTGACATGTTTAGATGATACAAAAGGGTTTGTTCCATAGTGTATGTTAGTAATGTAACTTCGTTTACTACTCAGCATCATGACATGAAAGTATTAAGCATGGCACCTACAAAATTTGCAAAATATATGCTATGTTTTATCCTTATGACTATATCCATGTCGAAAATCAAAGTTACTTTTAATCTATTACCTTCAAAAAGTAATAGTATTAAGTTCATTAACTTGATAGCTTATGTGGTATGGAGCATTGATATGCCTTTTTATATGAAAATACATCAAGAAACTTTGGTTATATATACATACATATATAATGGTATGTGATATATATTTAATGTTATCAAGGCATGGCCAATTAGGTGTTATAAGACATACAAGAGGTATGGACCGTGACCTATCTTAATGGATATGAGCATTAATATGACATATTAGAAGTTGCATTGATTTTAAAATGTAATAGTCACGAGGTTTACATAACGCACAATTGATAGCATATGATTGAATGGCATATTATATATGATTGAATACGTTCAAAGATATAATCCTTCGCCTATTACGATGAGTATACATGCTGATTTGAAAAGGTATTATAGTGAAAAGACAATATCGATGGTAATGAGTGAATGACACTTGAGGTTGATATTGTGCATGGTTAAGTGAACTGACATGGGATATGCTATCAACTTTATTATGAGATTTCATTGAAATGAGTTTTATGGTTTTATGCCAATTGATTTGTGGTTTGACATAAAACTGTTTTGTTGAAATAAAAGTCATTTTGTCTTATTCAGTGAAGACATCCTATTTATAACATGACATCAATTTTGTAAATAATTCCAAAATATTATTATTTGTGTGACATCCAAAGAGTATGGTACATATTTGAATGTTCTGTTAGACACATGTTTTAGATAAGCATGTAATGCACATTTTATTAATTATATATATATATATATATATAAAAAGTGACTTTTGGATTCATCATTCAAGGTCTCTTGGACTCTTATTGATCCTTACTATCACTTGAAGTTTCATATTTCGTTAAGTGGGTAACCCTAAAGGATTATGTTTCCAACATTCCCCCCCTAATCTGAAGGGGTATATATGAGTCCAAGGTGAGAGATGATATATGAAATTGGACAACTAAAATATTGAAGTGTGCAGTTGTTGATGGTTGAATGTGCTCGGTGGTTTTGGGATGACCACAAATCGAATGATGATGGTTATTTAAGAAAGACCACAAACCAATCTGGTGGTTTACAGATGACCACAAACTCTAGAACCCTTCTTTAGGTTCAATGGTTCCCAGAATATTTCCTAAGTTATCTAGAAGCTGAAGTTTATGTCTTTTGCTAATTGGAAGTGTTTTTTAATGTTGGTTTAAAGATGACCATAAATTGTGATGTAGAATAAGTTGAAAGTCTTCTACCAAGTGGAGTTTTAACGGAAACCACAAATCATTGTCTAGAAAAAGATGTAAGTCTTCTACTAAGTGGTGGTTTAAGGGAAAACCAAAAACCAATCATGCTTGCTTGTCACACTCACTTGTTACTGGTGAGAAGACAAAAATATGTCCAATGCAATATGTGTCAATAATCGAGAATGAATTCGTTGATATGACTGACAAATATTCTTGACTATTGATGACCATCACCAAGAAGCCATCCAACCATAGTGGTTCTTTACTCTTGCAAGTTTCTTGTTGATAAAAAATATGTTTGAAGGATGATTCTTCTTTCCACAATGCTTGCAAGGATGAATATCGAAACATCGATCTTCCATGCGGCCAACTTGCTGACAATTTTTCCATTTATGAATCTTCTCTTGAACTGGAGCAGGTGAATCTGAACTTTCTTGAAGCAATCCAACACTCTGAAACTGGATCAGTTTGATGTAATCTGGATTATGAAAGGTGACATCATTTTCATATCTGATACATATTTTGTGCTTGTTTTGCTTGATTTCTTCCCAATTTCTAATGATCCGCTTGGAAACAAGAAGTTGAAATGTACTTGAATCCTAGCTACTGCAGTTGTTGTTGGTATGAATCGACATCATCTTCTTCATCGTCTTTGAAAAGAGGGTTATGAACAAGGACTGGTTCATAATGTTGTTGAAGATTCTTTCCCTCAATTGCATTGTGAAGAAGACGATTTTGAGTTTGTAGAAGTGTTGTGTTGGCTTGTGAAACTTCCAAGCAGGTCACAACAGACTAGAAAGTGGTTTTGTCAATGATGATTGTATTGTCCACAGAAGAGACAATTAGAGTGTTCAATAAATCTAAAAGTTCCTCAACTCAAACCATTTTAAAGATGGAATTAGGGTTTCTTTCAACTTCACCCTTTAACAATCAGACTTTACAATGCAACCAACAAATAGATAACAAATAGAGGGTGTCGGCTTCTACCGAAAATGCAGTGGTTTTATCAAATTCAAAAAAGACACAATAATGATAAAACAAACAAGAATGGATATATGTATACCATGATTATTGGGATTGAATGAGTCTCATCTCACTCAATGTGTCGTCTCGTCTATCATTCTCTAAGGAACCGTCGACTTCTTTGTCTTCTTTCCATAAGATTAGCACTAGAATAAATTAAATATCTACCCTTGCAAAAGTGAAATCTTAAAGATTGCAAAATGGCTTCAATATTTAAGCCCAAATCCATAAACTTCGTCAACTCAAACCAAATATGTGAATAAAGTGCACACACTTGATCAGTTGCAAGTGCTAACCAGTTGAGAAGAAATCACCAAGATGGTTGTGCACATACACCCACATTAGTTTAATGCACATAGAAATCTTCAAGAGTACAATCAACAAATGTTAAAGTGGAAAGTCAAAATTATTTCCATTGCAAAAGAATATGACATGGAAGGCTAACCAACAAGTTAATTTTCTCTTATCTCATATCAACATAAAGCATCAACATTGCATTTGCAGCAAGCAAAAAAATGATAACGCCAAATGGAAAGGCACTAATGAAATCTTTCCCAACACCCTTCAAGCTTATAGTGTTATTCTTGCAATTGTGAAAGTTTCAATGCCAGTAGGTCAGTAATAATGAGGGGTGATCTTCTCTCTGAACTGCTAACGGAGGTTTAATTCTGGTGGCCACCGTTATGGGTATCTAGTTCGCTCTGTTCGAGGGCTCGATGTGGAACCCTAACTGCGAGTTTTGAGGATTTGAGCCAAAGAGCAGTTTCCTGACATTCGTAAACCACCAAAAAATCGGGATCAATAGCCCCCAATCTCGGGTGCATTCCATACGACTGATCAAAGCGAGTTATGTGAAGATGGAATTTTAAAAAAACGTAGAGATGTGGGCGAATTTCTCCATAGTCCGCGAAGAGCCCCCATAAAAATAGTATTCCTCTTAAAAATCTGTAAAAGAGAGGATGCTAACAATTGTGGAATGAGTAAATTGTTTACTGTGCTAAGGTCGCGTGAGGAAGAGAAACCCTAATGCGTAGACATTGGTGAGTGCGAACAATAGACACTAAAGGGGGGAAGTGGATTTTTCGCAGTTCCTTATCTTATCTGATTTCTTTCTGGATATACAGTATAAGCTTTTACCTTTCTAAATACAGTTGAAAAAGACTATAAAAAAGAGAGGACTCACCATGCTCAAAATACTATGGATAGTTGTGAGGAAAACATAATACTCACCCACTGATTTCCTTCATGCAAAGAGAAACATTAATGTAACGTTGGTTCTCAGGGAATAGTAAAGGTAATGTAACATTGGTTCTCCAGGAATAGTAACCAAAGGCACAGAAGGTGCATGGAATAATCAAATATGAAAATCCTACACATGGATGTTTCTACATGGGAGGAAAGGAAACACCAAATAAATGTTATGGATAGTTTCCATAGGCCCGAAGAACTATAGGGCTTTAATACCACTGTTAGATACATGTTTTATATAATCATTTAATCTGCATTTTATTAATCATATGATACACATATATATACATGATGTGACCTTTGGATTCATCGTCCAAGGTCTCTCGGATTCCTGTTGACTGTTACTATCACTTGACGTTTCATATTTCGTCAAATGGATAACCCTAAAGGATTATGTTTCCAACATGTTTGAATATAAGGATACCTTGCATATGTGGAAGAATATCAAAATATGAATGAAGAGTTTATTTCTTATATGGATAGGGCATTATCCCCACATCTTGTATCACTTTTTATAAATTGTTCCTAAAATTCCTGAAACATATTTCATTTAATTTCATGAAATTACTCCCTTTGTTTATGTGAATATAAAACTTTGACGAAAAAATCTACTAGTTGATTGATGTATATGACATTGGTTCTAGTCAGAAGAAGACATATGAATAGTTTATGTTGATTTGGAAGAATTATGTGGATAAGAGGGATATTTTTGGCATACTTGAATGTTGTGGAAAATGGCTTATAAGTGTTATGTTATAGTTGGTGCAAACCGGTTATTTGAATCTTGTTGGACACATTGTTTTTCATACACTTCAAGAACCTTTTGTTTCTCCTCTGCAACCCCACCCGAGCATAGCTAATTTTCCTGGGCCACCTCCTAGGAAACTAGCCAATGATGGTTGGGAGAACATACCCGGAAACCCTCCTTTTGGTATAGTCCATTGGCCCAATGTATCATTGTCACCACCTCCTCCTATGAATATTATGCCTCACATTGCTTCAACATCCTCCATGGCACATTCTATTCAAAATCCCATAAACTATAACGCACTTCCCCTTAAACCTCAGTTGGATAAAGGAAAACATCCTACGATATCCTTAAGCTCTGATTCATTTGAGGCCTCTTCCATACAATCAAAACTACTCCATGTCCAACCTAAAAATAATGAAAGGAGAATGACTTTTAATGACATGCACCCTGGAGTCTCAAGATTGGAAGGAAAGAAGTTTGTTGATCCACACTTACTTAAGCACAAGACTACTCTTTCGAAGGGAAGTAGATCGAGGGAGGCTACTTCAAACAAAAAATATTATTTCTTATTTTATTTTTATTGTCTGATGACACTTTCACGTTGACATTCGAGGTATATATTTTGTGACATCAAACATGATATTATTTTGAAACTTTTTTATATAATGTCATTATAATATTTTTTTGAGATATAAGTGTTTGATGATGTGGCATGTTAATATTGGTTGCTTTTGATATATTTTATGATGTTGATATATGCATGATATTTTATTAGAATATGGAGTTACAAGGGAAATGTTGAAAATAAAAGGAATAAAATGCATATGGAGACCCCACCTATTAATTATTATTTATTATTTACCCTTATTATAAAATAAAGTTGTCATGTCCTAACTAAAGTTATTTAACTTTATAACAAAAGGAAGGTTAACCACTTAAACTACTTTTGAAGACATAAAAGGAGGAAAGAAAGGACAAATATGAACATGAGAAAATACAAAGATACTTTTGATAAGGTTTAATCTTGCCTCAAGTGAGAATATTTATTCATTCATTCATTTATGAGTTTCTTGATAGCTAAGTTATCTTATTGATAGAAGGGTTATTCTCAAGGTGGTGAAAGAAAGGACGGAAGCATTGATTATTGACATGCTTCAATTAGGTCATTCATTCATCTTGATAGTTTGTTTAGTATTAATTAGAAGTCATGGATTTAGTTTCAGTTTTGATTACTGCTAGTTTTGCAAATTCAAGGCTATGATGTACTTGTAGCTTGGATTGATCCAGTTCATTTTCAGTCTTAGTCTTCTTCTTTGAGACATCAGTTGTCTATGTATGATTCAAATTACTTCTTAGACTTCTAAGTCTAAGTTTGATCCAAACTCTCATAGGGGTTTGTAGAGAGAAACTTGGTTGTAACTCAAAATGATATCAATAAAATCTTATGTTGATTTCTTCTCATTTTTTAGACTTGTTGTGCACTGAATTTTTAAATTTATGTTATCTTGCATTTACTTATTCAATTGTTTATAAATTTCATTTGCAAACACTTTTTCTATTTTAAAATTAATTTTACACAAATCATACAAATTTTATAATAGCATCAAATCCAAGAACTTATTTATTGAGGTCTAATTGAGATTTTTGATAGGATATAAGCCCCAGGGTGATAATCTTGCCTATCTCACCTAGCCTAGTGAGCTTCGAAAATGCTTGATTGAGGATATATCCATTCGTCGCATCAACAATACCTTGTTTAAACTTGAAGAAGAAAGAGAGAAGGAAAATAATAAAAATTTTGTTCATCAATAGAACATTAAGAGATGGTTTGATAAGAAGTATGCGGGAGAAAAGGACCTCTGTATGGGAGACCTTATGTTGAAATGGGGAAAACCACATGAAGAGAAAGGAAAACAATCTAAATTCCAATAACTATGGCTTGGTCCTTACTTGGTAGTGGATAAACTTGTCCTAGGCATGTAAAGATTGCAAAAACTTCAAGGGATAAGTAGACCTCCTTCCTATCAATGGAAAAAAATTGGAAAAATACTTCAATTAGCTTCCCTAGGAAAAACGACTTATATATAACCGTTTTCCTTTGATTTTCTTTTTGATTTTTTGTATTTGAATCCTTCTTATTTTTGTCTGTTTAATTTCAGTTTGCTTATTGTTTTCTTTACTTTTAGTTGTTTTCTTTTATTAACTAGTTCATTTTCAAAAAAATGGTATGCTACATCCTTTTTCAGAAGTTAATCACATGTTTACAATGCTCTTCGTACTTCAATGATCCTTAAATACAATTGGTCATTATCATGGAAATACACTCTAAGCCCAATAGATAGGACACTAGTTCTCATTCTTTATTTGTTACCTCAATCTAGTACTTGAGACTTCGACTTAGTGGTGGAACCCTACTTAGAGAAAAATTGGCTATGAGAAACTCATACCTAGTTCTAAACATAATGTTGGTTATCTCCGAGGCTCCACTCACACATATAATAACGATTGATGTCTTACCTAGAAGTTGATGGAGTGTCCAAGGTATTGCACATAAGTAAGGTGCTTAACATAAAGCAAGAATATCTACAACATTTCTTGCTAATAGGTATCATCCCACATGCCTTTAGAGGATGACCGAGATCTGTTATAGTCCAAAATGCCACCACTATGCATTATTGACCATGGCCCATCC
>JZKD02S1633190.1:147123-157864 GCA_000966675.3 Picea glauca
TCTTTTTCCACACATACAAAGACAATTGCAATTACTAGGAAATATACATGGTTTATATGTGAGGGAACAATGGCACCAAATGGGTCTAAGAACTACAAGAGAAGGATACTCATAAGAATGTGAGGTTCCAACATATGGGTAGTCACCTTAAGGGTGGATCATACTTGAGGGCTCTAGATAATGTTGAAAAGGGGAAGAGATGTTCAAGTTCTTTGGTTAGAGCTATAAAATTATAACCATAAATGCATACTAGCAAAAACATGCTACGGGCCACTTGGAGAGTGGTTCCCACTTGAGGGCTCAAAGACAAATTATAAATGATTGAATGGTCATAGTGCTGTGGTATCCCTTGATAATGTTACGTTTTATTCCAAGAAGAGGTCAAACCACCTACACCATCTAAAATTGATCTTTGAGAGGTGCAGAAAATACAGTATATCCTTGAACCCAAAGAAGAACATTTTCATTGTTTCAAAAGGAAAATTACGTGGGAATGTCATTTCTAAATATGGGATTTATATAGACTTAGAAATAATGAAATCTATCACACATATTCATATGCAAAATAGTAAGAATTCCATGCAATCTTTCTTAAAAAAGATAGATTTTATACAAAGATTTGTGGCAAATTTTGTTGAAATAGTAAAACCTCTTCAATAGATGATCAAGAAGGATTCCAAATTGAAATGGACCTCTGTTGAAAAGGAATATTTTGACAAAGTAAAGGTAGCCATAGTTGTAGCTCCAACATTACATAACTTAGACTTTAGTAAGGATATCTCATTGTACATTTTTGCTTCCAATCATTCCCTTGAGATAGTGCTCACCTAGAAAGATGAGTAAGGGATTGAGTACACAATTTCATTCACAAGCATTGGTCTACATGGGGCTGAGTTGAATTAACCAATGATTGATAAACATAATTTTGTTTTTTACAAGGCAATCAAACAATTTAGACCCTATATCCTTAGAAACCACACCAAGTTAATAGTACCTTAGCCAAAAATGAGGTCATTGTCTATACAAAGGGAACTCAATGAATGAAGAGGAAACCACATGACTTATATCTAGGAATACAAATTTGATTTCAAACTATTATGTTAAACTTGACTTGGTAAAAGAGTCAAAGTTGTTAGGTGAACAAGAGTGGTTTCAAGCCCATGGTATTGGTGACCTGTGGTATTGAGCCCATAGTATTTCATGTAATGAAGCCTTTAAATAGGATTAGGAGACTCCATTTTAATGTGGTAGGATGTGAGCCGTGAAGACTCACTTGGTCGTCTTGGTCGATCTTGGTCAATTTTATAAACAAGGTATCCGAGAATTCCACATGCTCCCCCCTATCACCTAGGTATACATCTAGACTTTACTTGTAAGTTACCGGTGGTACACATTCCTAACTAGGTCTTATAGTCATATGGTCATTTACATGCAATAAATATTTTGAAATCCATTATATATTTTTTTTATTGTTGTTATTCTAATACTTATGTTGCCATCCTCTCACCTTCTCACATCTTTAAAAACCCTCACGGCCTCCTCGACAACCCATTCTATGAATACTTGTGCAACATTGCATTGATGCATTCTATCAAACACTTTGCATGCATCCTTCAAACTACCAAACTTGGCATATATATCCACAAGAGCACCCTCGCTCTTCATGGTCCAATAGCCACTTGTTGAAATATTGTAACTGTAAACAATATTCTACTTAGTATTGAGTTATTATCTTATAGATCAATCCGCTTTTGTGGATTGATCATGTCGGCCTTTGTATAGGACCAAATCCTCTTTTGTGGATTGGTCAAACCCTAATTATATGATGTTAATTAAGAAGTTGTCCCCCAGGCCTAATTAAAGTGGTTTTAGCCACTAAGTGAAGAGGTTGTCCCTGCTTGAAGAATAGACACCACCCTAGTGCCTGTCAACCAATATAAATAAGAGTGGAAGGCACCTCATTAGCTCACTCACTCAAGTCACTCATCTAGTGTGCAATTTTGAAGGAAGTTGCAGTTGCCAGTTGTCGGAAGAAGAAATAGAGAGGCACATTGCTCTGTCTTGGATATTCTCTAGTGTTTGGTTTATTATCTTGGCATTGTATTGGCAATCTATATTAAGGAAGTTTTTGCAAGGTTTTCTTCCCCATGAGGGTTTCCCAAGATAAATGTTTTGTATCTTGTGATTATGTATCTTTCAGTGATCCTGCTTATGCTATTATTGTCTAGTAAATTGAAAAGAACTTAATAACATCTCTAAAATTAACATGGTATTAGAGATTGAATGAATAGATCACCTTTCATTGGATTACAAAAAACGACATTGTTGTCGTACAAGAAAATTAGGGTTTTTTACTGGAAGAGAATTTCAGCCTAAAAACTATCTAGGGAAGTGCATCCTAGCATAGCGAACTCATTGGTAGCTTGAGCACACCTTTTCAATGGTTAGAGCCTCCAGAAACTGAAACCCCAGTTTTCACTAGTACTAGAAAACTAGGAAACCAGAACCAGTGCCAAAAGTACTAGTCCATATTTGCGCAGGCCTAGTTTCAAGGGGTAAAATTTGGATTTTCAGAAAAAAAAAAAAAAAAGACTGCACCAAGATACTCACCTCAACCAAGCGCACGTCCTAGTAAGTTCAGATCTAAATTCCGAGGACTTTCAATTTTTGGTCATTTTCCCAACTCCAAGTCAAGATGTGTGCAAGCACCAAGCTAGTGGACAAGTTAGAATGTGTTAGGATTTCACTCATTCTTGAAGAGAATGACCTTGAAATATTCATCAAGGAAAATGTACCAGAACTTGCAGATGCTACATCTAAAGTAAAGTACCAGAAGGATATGGTTAAGGCCAAAAGAATCATTGCAGACTTTATTAAATATCACTTGATCCCTCAAGTGGTTTCTAAGAATACTACAAAAGAAATGTTTGATGCGCTAACCAGATTGTATGAAGGAAGGAACATTAATCGGAAGATGAACTTGAGAACCCAACTCAAGAATACAAAGATGAAGAAAGGAGAAATAGTGCATGACTATTTCTATAGGTTCTCTCAATTCAAGGAACAACTAGAAGCAATTGGAGATAACCTAGATGAAGATGAACTCATAATGACAACTCTTAATGGTATCATAAGACCTTGGGATGCATTCATCCAAACTATTTGTGCTAGAAAGGAGAAACTACAATTTGACAGTCTTTG
The DNA here is from genome assembly GCA_000966675.3 of Picea glauca. NCBI lineage: Eukaryota > Viridiplantae > Streptophyta > Pinopsida > Pinales > Pinaceae > Picea > Picea glauca. The sequence continues at coordinate 150,325 of JZKD02S1633190.1, forward strand.
GGAAGAATGTGTTCAAGAAGAAGTGTTGGCACAGGGACAGACCCAGGGTTCAGCTCTAATGGTGCACCAACAAGCCCTAATTACTGGTCCTTTTGGAAACACCCGTGAAGCAGATGCAATCTCACCTGAAGTAGCTATAGGGGGTTGCATGACACATATGTCTACAACCAGAGGAAATGTAAAGTGGATCTAATACAACAACAACACAACATCTAGATATCAATTACCAGCTTAGACCGACTTCGCACATTTATATGTCAGATCTAACACAAGAATGTAACAACCATGTATAAAAGGGATAAAGAACACTAAATCGATCACACACAAAAACAATATTACGTGGTTCACCCTCTCCCTAGGGCTACATCCACAGAACTATTCTTTATAATATATGAAGTGAAAGCATGCAGTCCTATCTGTGCTCTTAGCTAGTAGATCTTCTCTCTTTCTCTCTTCTCTCTTTCTCCCTTTCCTGCGCACCCAACTCTAGGGTTGATCTTCGCACCTAGCTGAAGATATTACAATATAGAATGCTCTCTCAACACAATACTTCTCTCTCAGTAATAACAATCACTCATCATCCCATCATCGAACTAACAATGATAACAAAAATCAACAACAACAACCCATCTCAGGTCCTTTTGACCTTTATTTATACATTACAATATTTCACTGACCGCCTTAGGCCGAAACCTAAGTGCCAAAACCCTAGATACAAAAACCCTATGTGTCTAAAACCCTAGGTCAACTTGACCCGCTTTTTCAGGGCTTCACCAACTTGTCTTTTCTTCTTTCCCGTGAGGTGCTCCAAAGCATCTACCAGTGGATTTTTCCGCTTGTTGAGTTGTCCATGATCTGTCTTCCTTGTTGATCTGTCGTCCTCGATCTCCTCGTCCAACGATTTTCTTTCTCTTAATTTTCTCTGTCTTTTCTTCTCTTCTGCTCACTTCAACCCACTATCAGTCACTAGTCTTCCACATAGTTCACATTTCATCTTTTCTTCCTTAATCTTCTCTTTCTTCCATAACCAAGGGCCAACAAGAAGCAAGAGTAGCTAACCAAGAAGAAGTATTATTAAGGGATGAAGATCAAGACCTAGTTTCTCATGCTAAAGGAGGAAAGAGAAGGTATCACTTCAAGAAGGAGACCCACCTACATAAGGAATCTCACTCCCCAAATAGATTCATCCATAAATAATCTCACCCTCCAAGGAGATTCTAGAATTTTCAGAAAGGTCAAAGAAGATAAAATGATTTCTCCTCTTATCAATGTTCCCATTGTGACAAGATGGGACATATTGCTAATAATTGTCCAGCTAGAAGAGAAGAATACAATAAGAGAAATAACAAAAGACACCATGCTCATGTAGTTGAAGATGATGAGCCACCCATGAAGATGATTAAAGAAAATATTAAATACTATGTCTTATTCTCTTCCCTCTCAGGATCTTTGTCACCTAGAGAGGACACTTGGTTCATAGATAGTGGTGCTTCTAAGCACATGATAGGTCAAAGAGACATTCTCTCTAGCCTCACAGAAAAGAACTTTCCCCATAAAGTTACACTTGGAGATGATTAGCAATACCCTATCAAAGGAGTGGGAGATTCCACCTACAAACTTGATTCAGGGACCCTAATGAAGATGAAGGATGTACTATATGTACCAGGTTTGACAAATAATTTACTTTATATCTCAGCTTTATATAAGAAATGCTTCAGGGTTGCATTCATAGATGGTTAAGTCCTTATGTGGCCTAAAGAAAAAACCATAAAAGATGAAATTGTTATTGGAACAGAAGAAGGTGACCTGTATAAATTAAAAGGTCACTCAGATGCAACCTTGACTCACTCCACTGAGAATCCATGTGAAATTTTGCATAGAAGACTAGCTCACATCAACTACAAATCCTTACCATATGTGAGCAAGGAAGTTACAGGTCTGCCATATTTCAAGGTTGATCATGAAGGTGTGTGCAAGGGATGTACACAAGGAAATAACATAAAGAACCCTTTCCTGAAGAGCGATAATAAAGAAGAAGGATTCTTGGAGCTCATCCACTCAGATGTATGTGGCCCAATGCCATCAACCTCTATTAGTGGGTATGTACACTATGTGTCATTTATTCATGACTATTCTTGCAAGACTTAGATTTACTTCTTGAAATCAAAGATGAAGTGTTTGGAAAATTCAAGGAATTCAACGCCTTGATAGAGAATCTCTCTGAAAGGAAAATCAAGATTCCCATGTTAGATAATGGAGGAGAATACACCTCAAAAGAATTTGTAAGATTTTCCAGAGATGTCATGGCTAAGAGGGAGCTCACCACTCCCTACAATCCTCAACAAAATGGTGTAGCTGAAAGAAAGAACATAACTATAATGGAAGTAGTGAAGACCATGATCCACGATAAAGATCTTCCAATGCACTTATGGACAGAAGCAACAAGAACAACAATGTATGTACAAAACATATTATCCCATAGTGCACTTGGGATCAAAACCCACAAAGAAATGTTCTTCGAAAAAAGCCAGAAGTAAGCCATCTCAATATATTTGGTTGTCCAGTGTTTGTACACATTCTGAAAGAGAAGAGAACCAAGTTGGACCCTTCAGGAAATAAGGGAGTATTTGTTGGATATTGTGAGGTCTCAAAGGCCTTCATAATTTATATACCAGGTTACCATCACATTGAGATCAACAGAGATGTAACCTTTGATGAAGATGCAACACTCAAGAAATGAATGAGATGTCANACCCTAATTATATGATGTTAATTAAGAAGTTGTCCCCCAGGCCTAATTAAAGTGGTTTTAGCCACTAAGTGAAGAGGTTGTCCCTGCTTGAAGAATAGACACCACCCTAGTGCCTATCAACCAATATAAATAAGAGTGGAAGGCGCCTCATTAGCTCACTCACTCAAGTCACTCATCTAGTGTGCAATTTTGAAGGAAGTTGCAGTTGCCAGTTGTCGGAAGAAGGAAGAGAGAGGCACATTGCTCAGTCTTGGATATTCTCTAGTGTTTGGTTTATTATCTTGGCATTGTATTGGCAATCTATATTAAGGAAGTTTTTGCAAGGTTTTCTTCCCCATGAGGGTTTCCTAGGATAAATGTTTTGTACCTTGTGATTGTGTATCTTTCAGTGATTATGCTTATGCTATTATTGTCTAGTAAATTGAAAAGAACTTAATAACATCTCTAAAATTAACATGGTATCGGAGCTTGAATGAATAGATCACCTTTCATTGGGTTACCAAAAACGACATTGTTGTCGTATGAGAAAATTAGGGTTTTTTACTGGAAGAGAATTTCAACCTAAAAACTATCTAGGGAAGTGCATCCTAGCCTAGCGAACTCATTGGTAGCTTGAGCACACCTTTTCAATGGTTAGAGCCTCCAGAAACTGAAACCCTAGTTTTCACTAGTACTAGAAGACTAGGAAACCAGAACCAGTGCCAAAAGTACTAGTCCATATTTGCGCAAGCCCAGTTTCAAGGGGTAAAATTTGGATTTTTAGAAAAAAAAAAAAATTTGCACCAAGCTACTCACCTCAACCAAGCGCACTTCCTGGTAAGTTCAGATCTAAATTCTGAGGACTTTCAATTTTTGGTCATTTTCCCAACTCCAAGTCAAGATGTGTGCAAGCACCAAGCTTGTGGACAAGTTAGAAGGTGTTAGGATTTCACTCATTCTTGAAGAGAATGACCTTGAAATGTTCATCAAGGAAAATGTACCAGAACCTGCAGATGCTACATCTAAAGTAAAGTACCAGAAGGATATGGTTAAGGCCAAAAGAATCATTGCAGACTTTATTAAATATCACTTGATCCCTCAAGTGGCTTCTAAGAATACTACAAAATAAATTTTTTGATGCGCTAACCAGATTGTATCAAGGAAGGAACATTAATCGAAAGATGAACTTGAGAAACCAACTCAAGAATACAAAGATGAAGAAAGGAGAAATAGTGCATGACTATTTCTATAGGTTCTCTCAATTCAAGGAACAACTAGAAGCAATTGGAGATAACCTAGATGAATATGAACTCATAATGACAACTCTTAATGGTCTCACAAGACCTTGGGATGCATTCATCCAAACTATTTGTGCCAGAAAGGAGAAACTACAATTTGACAGTCTTTNAAGACAAAATACAAACTATACATAAGCTAATAACTACAGTATTGCAATACTATGCTACAATCAACATAATTTGATGTATATTTATCTAAAATAAAAGTCTATGAATGTGAATAAAATCCATGAGGATTTCAGTCATACAACAAAGGTCCTAAATGAATGCACCTATATCTATTAGTGAGGGTATAGAGTCAAACCCTCAGAGACACACACTTTTCAGGACAAAGGTTCGAGTCTCCGAGAAAGAGAAACAAGCCAAAAGTCCGAACGGAAGAAGCATTATTGAGAGTCTAAAGCAATAATTGGGCATTTGTTCAATCATCTTCTGAAGTTACGATTTGGAGCACGTAGAAGATTCTTAAATGCTCATGGAAACTTTAAAATCCGTGTGTTATTTGTGCTATATTAAACCTGTGGATAGTGGAGGATATCTAGACAAAAACAAGTAAATTAAATGTCGTCGATAATAACTGGGCATCCATTCAATCCACTTCTCAAATTTAAACATGTAGAAGATATCAAGACTAGCACAGCCTCTAAGTTGCAGTTGGTGAACGTCGAAAGGCTTACGGTTGTTAAACTGCTCGTGTAGTTAAAAAAATCTTAATTAACATAGTAAAAACGCCAGGCTCACGAAAATCCATGGCACAATGTTTGCAGCAAATGATGTACTAAACTAGCACAGCCGCTAACTTGCGGCAAATCCATGGCACAATGTTTGCAGCAAATGATGTACTAAACTAGCACAGCCGCTAACTTGCGGCTGGTGAACGCCGAAAGAGTTAGGTTGATAAAAAAATTCTCATTTTAAAATAAAATCCAGCCAGATAATGAAATTCACTCTAAAGAATTCCAAAAGTTAATCATTTAAACATGACAATCATATGATGTTACAGTAATTTCTTAATATGATTAGGTAAATGTTAAAAAGTAAACAGGGAAGGGATGCATTTATAAATGCAAAGAAGTTATCAATAATAAATCTGATCCATTGATTTTGGAGGACGACTAAGAATATACCAGCTTCTTCAATGCATAACCATCAGATTAGAATTTAAGATTAAAAGATCATTAACTATGCCCATCTCCAATAGGTATACGCCTTTCAGCGTAATGATGCGCAGCCACCCTGTGGTTGATCAACGTCGATAGGTGATAACCAGCGAGTGAGTGGAGGGGCGCTTGGTCATGGCCCAGAAGGTGGAGCGCGGAAGGCATTGACACATGTATAAGTGGAAGGCTGTTAAAAACACAAACATGTACTAATAAAAAATGCTAATTTGACTGGTTTCATAAATTGAAATGACTACTTGCAAAAAGAACGTGGTTGGTGAAGGCCAAAGGTTTAGGTTGGCCTAGAAAATGAAACCCTAATCACTCATACTTGGCAATCAGATAACCACCATAGTAAATTTTAAATATGATTAAGTAAAAGTAAAAAAATAAACATGTAAACTGATGTCTTTTTATAATAGTGAGGAAGTTAGTGGTTGAAATCACAACCATTGATTTATTGGGACTACTAAAAATATTTCATCAATATTTTATCTTGTCCATACAAAACTGATTAAGCACTAAAAACCTATTAAATATGCCCATGATCAATGGGTGTACCCTTTCTGGATAACAATAAGTAATTAAAATGCCATTAAAGAATGTGAATTATTTATTGTGCTCCACAAATGTAACCACATGATAAGACACCACATCATATCAAAGTCCTGGTTTAGAAGGTACTTGTTGCTATGGAGCAGGCGGAGGGATTCGAGTCGTCGCTGCTTCATCCCGGTGTCAAGTGCGAGGCAGCACACAAATTGATTTCAACCTGAGCACAAGGTACAAAGAGTGGGCCAAATGTCACCATTCCGAGGAGAAATCCTTCACCTATTGGTAAGCCAAGGGAATAAATATCGTTGAGTTTGGATTCAATGTAGAACGGTAATTTCCCTGTGTTGCAGAACTTGAAACCTTGAAGAAAAGGACAATTCGACAAGATGTTGAATATGGGGCAGGATTTTTCTACAATAGTGGAGAAGCCGTCGAATTGTTGAGATGAGTTACTGAGGCCGTGACGAGTTTGTTAAATATTGTTCTGTAGGCTTGAAGATCCTAAATGGCTTGGAATTGGCACTACCTCGGACCAACTTCTCAAGAAAAGTTGCCTAGATATTTTCGTACCTTATTCGAAGTGGGCGAATTAATGCACAAACTGAACTGTACCGTAATGACGCCTTCTTGTTGAACTATATGAACGATGGCATCAACCCAACTCTCTTCTAGTGGGCTAATTCTTTTGTGAGGAAACCAATGACAACGAGTCTCCTTCTTCAATGATCTTTATGCTTCACGACTTGGGCCCTCTTGTGAGGGAGTCAGGCCCAAACTTGCTCCGATACCAAATGAAGAGAAATAAACATGTGAGAGGATTACAATATTCAACCAACAATAATACAAAACATAAATCATGCACCAAATGTAATTTGGAAAATTCAAACCAGGAAAAACCAGCCAATTAGATCTATTGGTTCCTTGATCAAACCCATCTAAACTTGCCAAATGAGCCTCCACCACTCACATCGTGACACATTACAATGGAGTCTCCTAAACTTATTTAAAGGCTTCATTACATGAAATACCACGAGTCACCAATACCATGTGTTTGAAACTATTGTTCACCTAAAAACTTTGACTCTCTTATTAAGTCAAGTTTAACCTAACCTAAACCTACCACTATTGCCAAAGTTCAAGGCTCATGCAAGTTGGTATCAAAGGTTTTGGATCTAGTCGATTCACAAGAAGAAGGTTGGGAAAATGAGATGTCACTCTACATGCAAGAGGTTTTATATGTGCATGCATAAATTGATTCCTGGTACAACGATCTCAAGTAGTATTTGTAGCATGGGACTTTTCCTAGTTACCTAAACCAAACAAAAGAGGGCCTTAAGGCTCCGATCTTCCCATTACCATCTCATCAATGGCATGTTATTTCGAAAGAACTATGATGACATACTTCTTAGGTGCCTCAAGAAGCAGGTTGTTGATAAAGTCTTTGCATAATTACATGATGGACCTATTGGAGGACACTTTTCTAGTGAAACTACAAATTTAAGGAAAATTTTAGGTCTAAAATGGGCCTCCTAAGTAAAATAATAAAGTAATAGCTAAAATGATAAAATAATATATAAAGTAATAGTTAAAATGATAAAATAATATTTATGAATTTTCAAAGGGAAAAAAAAAACTACTTTTTTAAGCATATTTTTGACTTATCTCCTTATAAGTTTACTCAAATTTCAAGTGCAAGATCTCATTGGATAAGGAATTAAATTCCACATCCAACGAGTACTAACTCTGCATACTTTTGGTATACCCATAGTAAGATAAACTCGAGATACATGGAAAAA
>JZKD02S1633201.1:0-15197 GCA_000966675.3 Picea glauca
ACTGTAATGCATGATTATCACTATACAATACAAACTCCTTTGGGATCAAGTAATGCCTCCACTTCTTCAACGCCTGTATGATAGCATAAAATTCCTTATCATACGTGGAGTACTTTAGTTTTTCTTCATCCAACTTCTCACTATAATATGCAATTGGTCTGTCCTCCTCGCTTAAGACCGCTCCTATGGCATACCCACTGGCATCACATTTCACCTGAAATGTCTTCCGAAAATATGGCAACACCAATACTGGTTGCTTTGTGATCTTTCACTTCAACAGGTTGAATCTTTTCTCATCCTCTGCTGTCCAATGAAAAGACTTATGTCGCTTCTTCACTGTATCCATCATCGCTGCACTAATTCCACTGAAATTCCTAATGAACTTTCGGTAGAAAATAGCCAAACCATGGAAACTCCTCACCTCAAAAACATTTCTGGGTGATGGCCAATTCTTAATCACTTCCACCTTACTTGGATCCATTTTCAATTCATTCGCCGAAATGATGAACCCCAAGTAAATGAGCTCTGTCTTCATAAATGAGGACTTCTTCATATTAATCAACATCTTCTCCTGCTGTAGCTTTCTCATCACAATGGCCAAATGTTTCAAATGTTCATCTTTTGTTTTACTAAAGACCAGTGTATCATCCAGATATACTACAACAAATTTCCCAATGAACTCCTTCAGGACTTCATTCATCAATCTCATAAATGTGCTCGGTGCATTTGTCAAACCAAATGGCATGACCAGCCATTCGTACAAACCTTCATTTGTCTTGAATGTTGTCTTCCATTCATCACCTTCCCTCATGCGAATCTGATGATATCCTCTCTTGAGATCAATCTTCGAAAAATAATTTTCCCTGCTCAGGCATTCCATCAGATCATCCATTCTCGACAGTGGAAATCTGTACCGGATGGTAACTTTTTTTATCGCTCTTGAGTTAGTGCACATTCTCTAGCCTCCATCTTTCTTCAGACTAAGCACAGTCGGAACAACGCATGGACTCAGAATTTCTCTGACCAATCCTTTGTCCAACAACTCCTGTACCTGCTTCTTGACCTCCTTATTTTCTTGTGGTGTCAATCTATACGCAGCCTTGTTCGCCAAACTGCTTTCTGGTATGAGATCAATGTGATGACTTACACTCCTCATCGGTGGAAAGGAATGAGGTAATTTGTCCACCACAATATCAGCGAACTCTTCCAACAGTTCCTGAATTTCCTCCGGCAAATCATCCACTCTTGTGCTGGTCAAAACAACTCTTGGTTTTCTGACCACAAAGAATTGTGGATCTTCCTTCTTCTCCATCTCTATAAGAAGCTCCTTCCCACTCATGAGAAGTATTGTGTTACTTACTTCCGACTTTACCTCCTTATCCTTTACTGGAAGTAAGATATGGGTTCTCCCATTTTTCTCCAGGGTATATGTGTTCATTCTCCCATCATGAACCACATTCCTGTCATATTTCCACGGTCTACCCAGTAATAAATGACATACATCCATGGGAATGACATCACATAAGATATTATCATTATATCCTCCTATTTTGAATTCAACCAAGCATTGTTTAGTAACACTCACCTGGTGTCCTTTTTGTAGCCATGAAACTCTGTATGGACTGGTATGATCAATTGTCTCCAGCGCTAGTTTCTCCACCATCTCGGTTGAAACGAGATTATCTGTGCTTCCACTGTCTATGATAACCTTGCATACCCTGTCCTTAGTCTTGCAAGTTGTTCTGAATAGTCTGGTTCTTTGGACTGAGTTTTCTACTTCCTTCTCGGGTGTCAAAAGGACTTTATGCATTCCAAGCGATCTTCCACCTTCTACATCTTCCGTCTCAGCATCATGCTTCTGAGCTTCAGTGATGTGAGCTTGTCCGATGTCCTTCTTTTTCTCTGGACACTCGAATGACTTGTGTCCATTTTTCCCACATGTGAAACATGTGATTAATCTACCTCGGCCTCTTCCTCTACCTTGAGTACGAGAAAAAGTGTTTGCGTCAGCATAATCTCTTCGTTGTTCATTATGTTGATCCCTCTGCTCAGCATATTTCTGTCCTTGTTGTGAGGTTCCACCTCTCTCAACCTTACCTTGAGGCTTCTTCCATTCCTCCTTGGGCTTCTAATATTTCTACTAGACAACTGTCTTGCCCCTGGGCTGACTCCTGCCTCACCCTCTCTAACTTTACTTACGGCTCAACTTCTCTTCGGCCTTCAGAGCCATTTGGTAAGAATCCTCCACTGTTCGGATGGTTGTCATACTTAATTCATCCTGAATTTCATACCTCAAGCCATTTATATACCTGGCAACTTTTTCATCATTGCTCTCCCGATGACCTACTCTGATATTGATCTTGTAAAACTCCTCAGTATACTCCTTTACCGTCATCAACTTCTGTCTCAGGTTTTTCATTCTCTTGAACAGTGTGATCTGATAATCGCTTGGGATGAATTTTTCCTTCATCTTTGCAATCATTCGATCCCAGCTTTTAATTTTATGTTTGCCTTTGGAACGTCTGTCTTCCTGAAGCTCGTCCCACCATAATGTTGCATGTCCTTTCAATTTCGTGACAGCATGCCTAACCTTCTTATCCTCTTCGTTGTCTTCATAATCGAAGTAGGTGTCGAGAGCTCTAATCCAATCTAAAAGCTCTTCTGCATCCAGACTTCCTTCATAAGATGGAATGTCCATCTTTGTCTTTGAACTCATCCGGGCGATAGATTTTATCAATCACTCATTGGCTGCAACTTCAGCTGCAACTTCTCCTTGCTGTTCAGCTTCATCTTCGCCTTTAGAGTCGCTCATATCTCTAGCATTGGCTGTGCGTCTTTGCGCTGCCTCCATATCTTCTAATCTCGCTCGAAGATCTCTCATTTGCCTTTCCAGTTTCGGATTCCCTGTCGGCCTGCCTCTTCTTCACACATCCCTATTCTCTGGATCAGGAAATTGCCTCTCCCTTCTGGGCGACATGGTGAATCTTCCTTTCCTCTCTGTCTGAAGAAAACAAAGAGTTTCTCCCTGCTCTGATACCACTTGGTGCAGACGTCCACCCGACATGCCCGCGATCACCAGGACCTTCTTATTCATTGGCCTGAAGAGCTAAATTGCTCTTCCAATCCCTTTCGGGACTTTATCACCCACAGGATGTTCTTTGTGTGACCTCCCTTCTTGAAATCGGGAAATCGGATCTCGCTGGATCGTGAGTGATAAATCCATAGGATCGGGTCTAGCAGATCCCCAAAATCCGATGCCTACTCACCCGCGGCTTCCTTACTCTTGTTGGGATTTTACTTGTCGGGAAATCAGAACTCCCACTATCGTGAGTCACTACTCTCATGAACCTCCAAATCCCAATTTGCGATGGCGATTCTCTCTACTCCTAGCTCCTTCCGCTAGCTCCTTTCCCACGTGACCTGTCAATCCATGGGACTACTTCCCTTCTTCCCTATCGGAACTTCAGAGTTCGCGAGGTTGAAATGAAAAAACCTCACGCTCCTGGGATCTCTGATCCCCGATCTACGATGCCACCTGGCGTCAGTTCCCCACTAGGGTTGACCCTTGGACAACTGTCCTCCACTATGGCGCCTTGATCTTGTCGGAAAATCGCGTATCGGATTATCGCGATTTCCATGGTCGAATTTCACAGGACTTACGACTACCCGAACTCCGATGTGCAACGACACTTGTCCTCCAACTAACACGGTGACTACACGTTTATCGCGTTTTGGGATATCACGGTTTCTGGTGTGACGGTTCCCTTGTCCTCAGAAAACCCAAAATACCGAACTCTAATTCCTCTGGATCCTCGGACACGTGGCCTGCTAATCAACAACTTAAATCTTCTTGGGAAATCGTGGGTCGCGATTTCTCCCACGAGATTTCTCTGTCTCTGGAGACTCTGATTCTCCTATGCTTTCAATTCCCAATGAGCTACAGGACTTTAATTCCTGTACATCTGGATTAAACCCACGCAACTCCCGCTAGATCTGACGGTTGGCAGTCCTTTTGGGTTTCCTTCCACGAATCTCGATCATCGATTCCTCCTTCTTGGAGATTTCTCGAAAGTGACTAAGTGTCCCCTCCTCGGGACTTCTCTTCGAGCCTGTGCCTGCAAATCCTTCTTGACCCTTCTTCAATAAAACTCTTTGGGCTTTCTTTCACCACTATCACAAAGGTTCTATACCTCCTGAGCTTGCGTGCACAACTTGCACTCATCCTTCAACAACTTTCCAAGTGTTGAATCTGTCAGACTCTACGCACTCTATGCAGCAACAGTCTTTGACCTCCCCTTCGCTCAGTCTAACTATTGAGACTTCTTCTTACTTCAACCTGCACACTCCTTGCATGGTTGCAACGACCCCAGTCAACTTCTGGGTGAATAATAACAAAAGATAATCTACTGAGCCTTCATCAACGCGCTCCTCGCGGATGAATTCAACTGCACACCTTGCAGGAATCTGCTGGCCCAGATAGAGAAACAATTGAAACTTATTCTCCCTTAGATTTCAGTTAAAACCTGAAACCACATGCATATCATAAAAAAAGCACATGCATAACCTAAAACAAACATTCATGAGCACATAACATACACACACACACAGAAACAACACCAACCATGAAATCGAATCACAACTTCATTCCATTAATTCAACATCTATACATGGGTGTTATTCACATAGTTCTCTTCTTGCTCTTCTCTTCTGAATGTTGCTGAATAATAATACAATGATACAACGAGGGTGTCTATATCTGTTTTCCCTCTTCTCATCTAAAAACTTTCTAATCTGGACTTAAACATCTATCTACTTGCATTAAATATAATAAATGCCTCTTATCTATTTCAGACAAGAGCGTAAGGCTCGAGGTCTGATACAATACAAAATGCGCTCCTTCATAAAGGCTTCATTTCAAAACTTTGCGCTACAATCCCAAAGCACTTTTAAAATTTTGGGTTTGTTTCTCCAGCTGATCTTCCACTTGATGTGTTGGCTCGCTTGCTGAGTTGGCGATGCTCCTGCATCAATTTCACACATCTCTCTTTCCCTTGGCAGATCAGGTAATTGCCTACCCCTTCTTCTTGGCATTTCCCTTTCCTCTGGTGGATTGGGTGTTTTCATGTCTCTTCTTCTTGGTGGCATGGTTGTAAATATTTCTTGCACCCTCTATCTGCAATATACAAACAGATAAGGGATCTGATACCACAAATGATGAAGACCCCCAGACCTACAGGTTGGGATCCGCACATGATATTTTCTTTCTGGCCCCTGAGAGCTCGATTGGCTCTTTTATTTCCCTTTCGGGAAATCGACACCCACAATAAGCCTTAAGGAAAATACTCCTTTTATTTCCAGATACCAGATTTCACAATTTCACGAATCCCGTGGTCGATTTCCTTACCTCTTCGACTTCTGAAACTTGAAATACTAACACTTGGCCTTTTCCGATGTCAATTTTGGCTTTTCAGCTTTTGCGAATTCGGGAGTTGAAATGACGTGGAACTCTGCTCTTGACCCCTGGAGTCTTGAAATTCCTACTTCCGATTTACCGAAATGGAAATGTTCCAGTCCTCCCTTCCTCTTCACGGTTTTGGGATTTCAAACACTGAAAAGATCTTTCACTATGTCCTCGGGGTCCTCGAACCTTCGAACCCCAAAATGCTAAAATTTTGTCTTCTGAAATCCTTTCGGACTTTCACGTATCGGAAGTTTGATATGCTAAGGATCAAATACTTGTTAACCTCTGTCTTTCGGTCTCCGAAGTCTCGAAATTTCGAAATGGTACTTATCCTCGCTTCTTTCACGAACCTTGATAGGAAGTCTCATGTCCTTCCACATGTCACCTCCTCCTTGTTTCGGGTTTTTGGGTATCGGGATTTTGGAACTCTCGAACCACCTTAGGTCATCAAAACCCAATGTGGAGTGTAGACCCTTGTCAACAGAAGTGTCAAAATCCCGATTTCTGAAATGTCGATAATCCTTTGTCGCGACTTCTGATTTTGGGTTTCCTCCCTTACTGAGTCCCGATCTCCTTCCCTCGAGACTTCCGAAACCCCAAACTCTGAAGTCCTGAAAACTTAAACTTGCTTCTCCTTACTTCCACACACAAAAACCTCATTTTCATGTTTCGGGGTTTTTGATCAGCCAAGGATTTGGCTTACACTTCGGACTTTTCGAACCCTGAAATTCTAAAATGATCTCACAGCCCTGGGAATCTTGATCAATAAATGACGTTAATCTAAGCTATCCAAAGGATTCCTTTGTCCTTATTTTTATCCACCTAGCAACTTCCATAGATCCAATGATCTTCGTTGTTTCGAGATTTCTCCTTGGAGAACCTTGACCGTCCAAATTCCTTCTTCAAGAACCTCTTCTCTGAGTCACCTCAATGATCCTATTCACTTTGAATTTCCCTCTGCATGATGACCAAAAATCCTCTCCTGCTCTTCAACACTTGAAGATGCTAACTCTCCTGAGCTTTCTTTCCCAACCTCAAATCTCCTAAGAGATGTTTGTACACACTCCTTGCGACACTTATTCAAATACATCTAAGTATTTCAATCATCTGACTCTGTGCAGCTCTCTTTGCAACAATAGTCCTTTGCCTTAGTCTAGGAATTCTGAAATTCTGCCCAACCTGCGCACGCCTTGCATGTCTTTTGTTCCTTCTTGCACTCCTACAAAAAATGAGATCAATGTTCTCCCTCCTAAGCTTTTAGAGATGAACTCTGAACCCGTCAACGCACTTCTTGTGGATGCTTCACTGCACTCCTTGCAGGAACTCTGACTCAAGAAGAGAAATTATTGAAACTCATTTCCTTACTCTCTCAGACATCAAACACTTAACATGAAATCATACATACATAGCATAAAAGAAAATGCACAACAGAAAGAGTAAAACAACCATAAGCATAGCATTCAACATGTATACATAGAAAACATTAGAACCCCATGAGTCTAAATCAAAGCTTCATATATTAATTTCAAAACTTCTATACATGGATTCTTCTGCATAGCTCTCTTCTACAACTCTTCTCTACGCTCTATGATATTCTTGATAATGTCACAATGATACAAGATGAGGGTGTCTATATACATTTTCCCTCCAGCTCCTAAAGTTGTCTAATCTAAAAATTTAAATCTACCTACTTTCATTAACTATGCATAAATGACTCCACACCTTACAGATGAGAGCAAATTGCTCAAGATCTATTTACAATTTGGAAGTACACCCTTCTTAACTATTACATTAAAGTCTGTGCATCCAAACTTTCAAAATATTGCAAACAATTTTAACACGTGCCAAAAATGCAATGGCGTTTGTCCCGTGCTCACTTGCTGCTGGCAATGCTCCTACATTAAAAACCCTAGGATATTTAATTTTAATACAATAGAAATCTAGCTTAAATTCAATAAAGAAAGGAACTAGAACTAAAACCGTACCTCCTTTGCATTATCCTTCATTTTGATAGCTCCTACCTTATCAAGCTTGCAATTCTAGAATCCATCATTAAACCCTAGAACATTATTCAAGAGGAATGATCTCATACAAAAATAGCAAGGGGCTCTTCACTTTATTTCCAACCATGAAAAATGAGAGAGAGGTTTCCTCATTAAATAGGTGAGGATCCTCTAAATACCATACAATGAAAACCATGTGTTATAATGAAACAATGAACTCATACCATGTGCTAGGATGAAACCATGAGCCTAAAACCATGTTCCCAAGTCAAAACCATGGGAAATGTCCTGAAGTTGTTATGAAAACTATTGATAGATATGAAACCCTCCTCAAAGTGAGCAAATGAGAACTAATTTCACACATGTGGGTCAAAAGGAGGCCCTAGAACAAGTGTGCCTCCAACTAACCCAAAAATTGTGGAATATTTCATGCAAAAAACTCATTCACATGTGTGAGAACAAGAAAATGATGAGGTGTGCCTCTTCTAGAAGCTTTTGGGAGCCATACATGTTAGGGAGGAGAGAGAAAGTGCACCCTTTCTAGAAATATTCTCACATGTTCCAAATAATACATGTTTATGAGGTTCAAACATGCTCGATATGCAAACAACTGTACAAAGTGTTGATGTAGACACCTCTGTGGTGATGTGGTATTCTCGTCATTATCCATTGTGTTGTCACAGATCCCAATGCAATGACACAAATCCTAAGAAAAAATTTGCATATCCTAGTTTAGGTAAAAATGGTTTAGTATAGGAACATGGATCTTGAGGCAATGTCAATATCAAGGCATATTTCATGGATCCCAATCTAGGGCATCCACCTATAATGATGCATTACTCTTCAAAACAAGTCATTAGGAAATGCGCATTAAGTAATCTCTACTAACACCATATTAACATAGTTTAATTTTATAATTTTCCTAAGTACCCCATGGTGGGACAACTTTACCCCTATTACATGTGTCAATTCCTAGAACATAAAGTATTTCCTAAGTAATATTGGTTAAAGATAGGTAAAATAACAAATAATTAGTGGAAAAAGGAAGGGAAACCTTATTCTTTTACCCTCAAAATCATTTTTAATGATTTATAAGGTCTTTTACTAGTCCAAGTAGTGTCTTTAAGATAGGGATATTCTTTTTTTGTACTTGTAATCCTTTGTGAGGGAGCTTTGCTTAGAGTTACCATGTAGGAACCTTTTTATGACTCTTTATATTTTCTTTGGTTTTTCTTAGTCCTTTTTCTTTAGATATGCATTTTTAGCATAAGACCTTGGGGCTAGGCCTTTTTAATGAGGTGGCATAGCTCTAGCTTTATTGTTTCTTCAGTTTTTTTCACATTATTTCTCTTCACCTCTAGCATTTTTGGATTAATTTGACATTGGCTTACATTATTTTTTATTTTCTTCATTTAGACCTTGCTGGATGACATTTGATAAGTCATACATAAGCGGGGATAATATTTTTTGTGGACGAGATGGTAGTGAAAGAGAAAATATGGGAAGTATTAAGTATGGTAAGGATATGGATATGTTATTCAACCAAATCACCAGTAGTAAAATTTGGCCTAAGTCACAACATTTATCTAAGGACAATTATGTCCCCCCATGGTATAACAAGACAAAATAATAAAATTATTAAGGTTGAGAAGTATCATTAGATCATACCAATGCTTATTACTTCCATGCAAATATTAGAATCCATCACACCACTTCTAAGCAAAAACCCATACATGAAATCATAGAAGATCAACTAAAAGGATGAAACAGGAAGTACCATTTGTACGAGTGGACATATCATCTCATGTGTAAGGAATAAGAGATAATATATCATGGTAGAGTCATATGAAATATCTCATGTGGTCATCATATAAATTTGGATTATATATGTTTGATGGAAGAAAGGGAAGATCGAGTGTGAATTGACATATATGAGTAGGAGAGATCATCCAAGCAACATCAATGCACCCTTGAGAGGGTATTCTAGAAGTAGTTTCCACTAAGTGAGAAATATGGTGAATTAGAATATGCTACAAATTGTTGGAGGTATCGATATGTTTGAAGCATCAAAGTGTTTAAAGCAGGATGTAAGGCCCTACCATTGGATGGCTTCAAGCATCTCTACTACATGATCACCTTGGTGGTCATTGACTAACACATATGGACATGATGGAAGATTGATGGCTAGAAGTGTTAGTTTTGGGCACCCTTGTGCAATGACAAGGTACATCACAGACATGTCGACGCCATTAATAAGACTAGGCGCAAAACAAACCTTGGAATCTTGCACTAGTTGGATGCACCAAATAAGCTTGGAATTGAACTTGGAGAGGGGGGGGGGGGGAATTGGGTGTTATGGAAAATACCCCCATCCGAGCTATAAGTATGATGCATGATGAAAAATTTTGGCACAAAGAACTTGATTGGATTTATAGGATTGGGTGCTTGGGAGATATGCAAACCCAAGGAGTTTGGAATTCCATACATTGGGGTTGCAACGGATGGTAGAAGTGCCTTTAGGCACAAACATCCACGATGCACAATCATGGGATGCACTCATTGGGTGAAAATTCACCTATCATGGAATTACAATTTACCTAAATATTTATTTGGGAACTTGTGTTTCTCCCAGAAAAATTTCAACACCTAAGGTTGTGTAGCACTTCCTTTCCTTGGTCGTAGTGGCTTGGCAAGCATATGCCTATAATAACTAGACTAACATACATACGGAAAAGATGGAGAATGATATTGTATGAGATGAATCTTGGGTTCAAAATTTGTAAACTTTGATAGACTAAGTAGATACTTGGGAATTTCGTAAGTTGGAATTTTTCAAGAAGAAGGATGCCTAAGATGACAACACCATCATACCAAGGAAGAAAATTTCCTAAGTCTAGAGGTAAGAATGTTGCGTGTTTCATTTTTTACCAAAATCATTTTTCCATGGATTTTCGTTTTAGGAAGAATTTGGAAAACTTGGAATAAGTCCCGGTTCAACCAATTTTGAAGGTGAATATAATAGCCTTAGGAGCAACCCAATTACAACGCACTTCAAAGGAAACATTGGAGGTTCTGGGTGCCTTGACAATAGGTTGGGAAAGTTCATGGTAGAAGTTCATGAACATGGCTTTCAATGTGAAGACATGAATGTTGTTCTTTTTTTACATGAGACCATGAGTGTGTTGAAGCTAGTAGCCTTAATATACACCAATGAAACCCATAACTTTGTAAGTGAATAGAATGCTACAACACTTCATCGTAATCCTGAAAGAATTATGGCCACATTCAAGGTGGTGAGTTTAGTGGTGAAGCCAATAATAAGAGTAGTTCATTCTACACCTTTGAAGGTTGGGGAATGATTTGGAAGTTTGGACTTGATAGTGGCTCCATTGTATGGCCATACAATCGTCACGGGAAAATAATTTCTCAAGCTTTCGAAAGAAATTCTTAGGCCCCATGAGAATTGTTTGATGTTCTTAGGTGGAACCAAGACTTGTGGTGTGCCTATGATGACTAGAAGGAAGTTGGGAAGGATGGCAAGAATGTTAGATGTAAAGTTGATTTATTGAATCTGCAAATAGACCTAATATTGTTGCATAAAAAAAATATGGTTTTTGGTAAAGAATACTTTAGTGCCAAATATGGTGAAGAGCATACCAAAAGTATGTTGGCAACATTAGATACTTTGGTGGAGTTAGTCTTGAAAAATATTAAACTAATGTGCACTTTAAAGAACCAAAAGAAATATGTTAGAGGCAAGGTTGAACTTGCACCAATAGTAGTTGTGGAGTTCATTGGTAAAGGAACTCACCAAGAGTTCCACATACAATTGTGCACAAGAAGAGATAGTCTAGAGGGATGTATCAGTTTTTATGAAAAATAGTATAAGTGTTGGGTCTGAACAGAGCATGGAGGAGCTCACTCAACAAGATTCTCAGCTGGAAGAAAAAGTGGGAGATGAAGATTTACCTAATCATGATGCAACTAAAATTATAGAGTTTTGTTGATTATCCAAGTGGATATATTATTTCTAGTTGATGGTATACCAATTAGAAGAGTTGGACTACACACCAATGAAGAATGGGTTACTTTTGAGATAATTGAGCATGAAGCACAAGTCAAACACTTTGGTTGGTAGTAGCATTAGAAACTTCTTACCATATATTTTTCTCTAATAAGTTGCAAGGGGGATCACTACCTAGGAGCAAGCAATGGAGCCTAGAGAACCTATGGAAAATGAGCCTTCAATTTTTTTTTTTTGAATATGACTTAACAATATGGAGATAAAGTTGGTGATCTACCTTAATTCAAAAAATGTGTACAAGATGACCAAAGTGTGGATGAAAAATATTGTTTTTGGCATGAAAATGTTCATTCTCATGGAATAGAAATGATATTTTGATTAATAACTTAACTATTTCAAGGCATGGGAGAGCTCAATGTATGAAAGCATGGAAAATTTAGTCAAAGTACTAATGCAATAGTAGGATGTTGCGACACTTGGATTTTTTTTTTATCTTCTTGATGAAATTTGGATTGCAACAATAGTAGGTATCCATAGTAGCATTGAACTTAGATTGCAGCCATAGAAGTGTTATACAACTAAGAGGGGGGGGTGAATCAGTTGTTACCGTGCTTAAACAATTATTCTTCTTTTAAACTTGTTGTTGAGACACTAAATGATGATCACAATAATCCAGGGAAATAAACAATGACACATTCAGTATCAGTCACATATATGAGAAACACAGAGACAGATATTTCCTGAGGAAACCCATACAGGGTAAAAACCTCTTTTTCTTTATATGATAAGTAATGGTTACAATCTTTACATTATCATACATATGATAACCAACTCATAATGAGGCTACAACCTCTATTTAGCAAGCTGCAACTTCCTGAGAGCACCAACTCTTTGTTTTCTCTAGTACCCACTAGAAGGAAGCACCAACTCCCTAGTTTTTCTAGCACCAACTAGAAGGAAGCACCAACTCCCTGGTTTCTCTAACACCAACTCCCTATGTTCAAGCACCCACTTAAACCTCTGAGGACAACAGTCCTCCCTAGCACCTCCCAACCACCCTGAAATATAAATCTTTTCTTCTGAAACTTATTACAGTGATATAATGTTTCAACAATGGCTTACCCGACTTATCACTGTTCTGCTGCATTTCATTTCTCTGTCTGCCTCATTGCCTTTATGCTCACATCACTTGCGCTATCTGGTCTTCTACTTTTTATGCTTTGTGCGCCATCTCCATTCTCTGCACAGTTCCTCTTCTGTGCTATTCAACTGCTGCACTCTCCTCCTTCTTCACACCTGCATCACCTTTACCAACAACACTCACAACAACCTCCAACAACAACAACAATCCCTTCTCTTCTCTGTACCATGTATTTATATCTTCTGTGCACCTTGTGCATGCAGTGTTCGCAATGCCTCTGCATGCTTAATCTACACCGCTATCCTCCACCTCTCGAGTTCTCTATCTGATTATCATCGTGACTCTTCAGCTTCTCTGGTGGTTCGCTCGGCGTGTCCAGCATCACTGTATGTTATACTGAGATTCCTTAGTCACTCTAGCAGTTTAAGACTCTTCGTCTTCTCTGAGACAGTCGAACTCTTGATCTTCATCGACCCTGATCGACGGTTCATGATCTTGGTGAATCAATGGTCCTGATCTCATTTTGATCTCGCATCTCGCTGTTCTTTCGTTGGAGATTTTTGTTTCTCCAAGTCACGAGAGGCGAGACTCCGAGATGGATCTCAGATCAACGGTCCACATATTTTGATGTATTGATGGTCAGGATCATTTCGTGACCTCGTATCTCGCTGATCCTAAGATGGAGATGTTCGTTACTCCAAGTCGCGATAGGCGAGACTCTGAGATGGAACTTTATGGTGCTCTGATGTTTCACCATGCGTCCTCTTGATCCAACATTCCTTGATTAAATCGCGATCTCGCATCTCGCTGTTCCTTTGACTTTCCAGTCAGTGGGATGACGATCTCTCGCCACGTGTGATCCCCCGTGCAGATCCAATGGTCCTCCTGTGATCTGGATCCGACGGTTTTCCTTCTTTCGCTACCTCGTGACCTTGCAACTTGGAGTACCTAATGTTTGGACTCTCAACCTGCGAACTCCCGAGTTCCCGAGATCTCTCGATCTCTCACCACCTATCCCCCCAGATGGACGGCTATAAATCTCTCGCCACTTTGCTACCTCGCTTCCTCACACCTCGCGACTTTGAACACCCAATACTTGGGCCTTTATCCTGCGAACCCCCAAGTTCACGATATCTCTTCGATCTATGCCATGCATCCTTTCCAGATGGATGGTCCTGATCTTCTCTCCACTTCCCTGCTTTTTGAGCTAGCGCCTCGCGACCTTTAACACCAAATCCTCGGCTCTTCCACTCACGAGCTTCCGAGTTCGCTCAGATCTAACGCCTGAGATCTATCCTTCTCTTCAGCGCACGCTCTTCTTGTTTTTATTTAGATCTAACGGCCCTCATGCTGTTGGGAATTTTGTATGGGATCCAACGATCAACGACGCTTCTCCTCCAAGTTTACACATCCTTCTTACTTGGAAGAATTTCGACTCTGCACTAATTCCTCCTGAGCCTATGTTGTTCATGTTTGTCCATCGATGCACATTCTAATCCGACCATCTTCACTATTGTACTTTCCATCAATGACAAGCATACGCCATCTGTTAAACATTTTCCAACAATCTCCCCCTTTGGCATTGATCGCAACTAAGGCACCCGAATTCTTTTCTCCTCCTTTGACATCAATGTCAAAGAAGAGACATGCTCCCACTAAGATATTGCAGTAAATTTAGGAGGCATTATATAATCAAACAATACAAATCTCCCCCTAACAAGATGGACTCTTTTAGGTATGAAACAAAATGACACCCAACTTCTGTCTGAGATATTCAAACAATGTCTTGGCGAGGGGCTTAGTAAAGATGTCTACAATTTGTTCTGTAGTGGGAATGTAATGGACCTGAACAATCTGATTGGTGATCTTCTCTCTCAGAAAATGATATTTTATGGGAATATGTTTTGTCTTGGAGTGGAGGATAGGATTTTTAGAGACACTAATGGCACTTGTGTTATCACAATGAATTGGGATCGGTGCAATATATTTTACCTCTAAGTCTGCAAGTGTCTGAATCATCCATAATACCTGTGTGCAATAGGTAGCAGCAACAATGTACTCTGCCTCTATGGTTGATAGAGAGATGGAACCTTGCTTTTTACTAAGCCAGGCTACTAAGGAGTTACCCAATAAGAAATCTCCTCCACTGGTGCTTTTTCTCTCATCAACACAATTTGCCCAATCTGCATCTGAATAAGCAGTCAACTGAAGACTTTGATTTCTGGGATACCACAGACCATAAGTCATTGTTTCTCTTAAGTACCTAAATATCCTTTTGAAAACTTGCAAATGACTCTATTTAGGAGCAGCCTGATATCTTCCTACCATTCCTACAACATGCATTATGTCTGGGCGAGATGTTGTGATGTACAACAGGCTTCCTATCATTGATTGATATGAGCTTTGATTAACATCAGGTGAATCATCATCCTTGCTTAATTTACATCCAGTTTCCATAGGTGTACCCACAGGTTTAGAATCTTCCATTTGAAACCTTTTCAGCATTTCTCTTAAATATTTTCCTTGAGAAATGAATATCCCATCGGACCTCTGAGTAATTTGCAGACC
>JZKD02S1633201.1:19378-33330 GCA_000966675.3 Picea glauca
TAATGGTTACAATCTTTACATTATCATACATATGAGAACCAACTCATAATGAGGCTACAACCTCTGTTTAGCAAGCTGCAACTTGCTAAGAGCACCAACTCTTTGTTTTCTCTAGTACCCACTAGAAGGAAGCACCAACTCCCTGGTTTTTCTAGCACCAACTAGAAGGAAGCACCAACTCCCTGGTTTCTCTAGCACCAACTAGAAGGAAGCACCAACTCCCTGTGTTCAAGCACCCACTTGAACCTCTGAGGACAACAGTCCTCCCTAGCACCTCCCAACCACCCTGAAATATAAATCTTTGATTCTGAAACTTATTATAGTGATATAATGTTTCAACAATGGCTTACCCGACTTATCACTGTTATGTTGCATTTCGTTTCTCTGTCTGCCTCATTGCCTTTCTTATCACATCACTGGTGTTGTCTGGTCTTCTACTTTTTATGCTCTGTGCACCATCTCCATTCTCTGCACAATTCCTCTTCTGTGCTATTCAGCTGCTGCACTCTCCTCCTTCTTCACACCTGCATCACATTTACCAACAACACTCACAACAACCTCCGACAACAACAAAAAACCCTTCTCTTCTCTGTACCGTGTATTTATATCTTCTGTGCACCTTGTGCATGCAGTGTTCGCAATGCCTCTGCATGCTGACTCTGCACCATTATTGTCCACCTCTCGAGTGCTCTATCTGATTATCATCGTGACTCTTCAGCTTCTCTGGTGGTTCGCCCCACGTGTCCAACATCACTGTATGTTATACTGAGATTCCTCAGTCTCTCTGGCAGTTTAAGACTCTTCGTCTTCTTTGAGAAAGTCAAACTCTTGTTCTTCATCGACCCTGATCGATGGTTCATGATCTTGGTGAATCAATGGTCCTGTTCTCATCATGATCTCGCATCTCGTTGTTCCTTCGTTGGAGATTTTCGTTTCTCCAAGTCACGAGAGGTGAGACTCCAAGATGGAGCTCAGATCAACGGTCCACATCTTTTGATGTATTGATGGTCAGGATCATTTCGTGACCTCTTATCTCGCTGATCCTAAGATGGAGATGTTTGTCACTCCAAGTCGCGATATGCGAGACAACGAGATGGAGCTTTATGGTGCTCTGATCTTTCTCCACGCATCCTCTTGATCCAATGGTCCTTGATTAAATCACGATCTTTCATCTCATTGTTCCTTTGACTTTCTAGTCAGCGAGATGGCAATCTCTCACCACGTGTGATCCCCCGCGCAGATCCAACGGTCCTCCTGTGATCTAGATCCGATGGCTATCCTTCTCTCGCTACCTTGCGACCTCGCAACTTGGAGTACCCAATGTTTGGACTCTCAACCTATGAACTCCTGAGTTTGTGATATCTCTCGATCTCTCGCCACCTTTCCCCCTATATGGACGGCTATAAATCTCTCTCCACTTCGCCGCTTCGCGTCCTCGCGCCTCGCGACTTTGAACACCCAATACTTGCGCCTTTATCCTGTGAACCCTCAAGTTCACGAGATCTCTCCAATCTCTGCCACACGTCCTTTCCAGATGGACGGTCCTGATCTTCTCGCCACTTCGTTGCTTCGCGACCTCGCGCCTCGCGACCTTTAACACCAAATCTTCGACTCTTCCACTCACGATCTTCCGAGTTCGTTCAGATCTAACTCCTGAGATCTATCCTTCTCTTCAGCGCACTCTCTTCTTGTTTTTATTTATATTTGATGGCCCTCATGCTGTAAGGAATTTTGGATGGGATCCAACGATCAACGATGCTTCTCCTCCAAGATTACACATCCTTCTTACTTGGAAGAATTTCGACTCTACACTAATTCCTCCTGAGCCTACGTTGTTCTTGTTTGTCCATCGATGCACATTATGATCCTGCCATCTTCACTACTGTACTTGCCATCAATGACAAGCATATGCTATCTGTTAAACATTTGCCAACAAGAAGGAGGTATAAACATCAACAAAGACATCTAAGTGGCATTTCTATCAAAACTTGGGTAAAGGAATTTTGTTCAATGGAATAATTGTATGGTGGGAAGTTGAATATAAATTTTGATAATGACAATGGGGAGTAGTTGAAGTATGAAATTATGGAGGGATGCATGGGTTTGGGTAGAAAACTTGGAGGAAAATAAGTTCTTGAGGGTGTTGTTAGGGACGGAAATGAATTTTAGTGGGGGAGAATGTAAGTTCCTAGCCTTGAATGGTTTTGGTCACTTCTCCCACATGGTCACTTGAGTGGTCATTGACCAACAGGGATGGACATGATGAAAGGTCGATGGATAGAAGAGTCATTTTTGGGCACCCTTGCACATTGGTGAGGTGAACCATGGACATGTTGAGTGTCCTTTTTCAAAATGGGTGCACCATATACCTTCGCATCTTGTATTATTTGGATGCACTAAGAGAAGCTTGGAAGGGAACTTATTTAGGGAAGGAAAAGTGGGAATTATGGAAGATGGCCCCATTTGATATGCAAGTATGATGCATGGTGAAAAATATTGGCACATGGAACTTGATCAATTTTATATACTTAGGTTCTTGGGCTACATATGGACCCAAGTAGTTGGGCATTTCACACTTGGGGGTTGTGATGGATAGTATAAGTGCCTTAAAACACAATAATCAATGGAGAGCAATCATGGGATGCACATACATTGATCACACATCCATCAGGTGCGTTTGTTGCGTGCACCCTTTCCTGACACACTTGGGTGCCTTGGATGCACTTGTTTGACACATGACATCGTCAGCACAACACCATTAAAAATTAGATGGTTGACAGAAAATTCATGAAGGGGGTATAAGCACCATTGGGCATAGTCAAACACATTGAAAAATATTAAAAAAATATGTTAGAAAAATAAGATCGTGGAGCAATAACATAAAACAAATGAGGAAATCAAAAACAAAATATACACAACACAATAGAGACACATATATACGTGGTTAACCCAGTTTGGGATACGTCCACCAAATAAATTTTCATGTCCTTCCTTTTTATTATCCAACAAAATGAAGGGATACAACCTACAACACATCCGCTATAACTTTCTTTTCTTTCTCTCACAGTCTCCTCTCTTAGAATAAAATATTCGCAATGATACACAATTGCAATACAATTACCTCATAAAAGAGGATTTCCTTCTAGGGAAAAAAACCCTAAGATAAATTCTACCGTTAGATTTGTGACATTATAATGAATGGTCCAGATTTACTATGAAATTACCATATACATTTACAAGGCAATTTTTCCTTCGGGGGCTTCACCCCCGAATCCTCATTGGCCCCCGAACCCCCCAGTTGGGGAGATGATCCCCCCAGAACCCATAGAGGGGGGAAGACACCCCCGCGTGGAGGTGTGTAAAGTGTTCTGGGATGTATAATATTCATGGGGTATAAACACGGTTGAAAACAAAGACCTCTGAATCAGGAAGATAATCAGGCTCCACAACCAACAATATCCCACTTGGAGACTAATCAAAACAACTCCACCATTGTTATATGTGTTGGAATATGATCCTTCTTCAACCTGGAAAATTTCTCATCTTCACCTTCATGCTTGAATGCCAATGGAAACTGAGCAGGAACTCAGTTTCTCCCTAGTTACTCCCTTTGTTAACATGTCTGCAGGATTCTGGCTAGTATGTATCTTTTCCAACTTCAAATATCCATCTTCCAAGATGGATCATATGAAATGGTACATGAGCTATATATGATTAGTATTTGAATGGGAGGATGAGTTCTTTTCAAGATGAATGGCACTCTCACTGTCACAGTATAACCTTATATTCTCCTGCTTCTTTCCCAATTCATCCATAAACCTCTGTAACCAAATCATTTTTTTACTAGCCTCTCTAGTAGCAACATACTCTGCTTTACTACCAAATGATTATAAGTAACTCTCAAATACCTGAGAATCCACTTTACTACCTCTCAATGTTCTTTACCTGGATTATTCATATACCTTCTCACAACTCCCACTCCATGTACAATATCTGGTCTTGTGAAAACCATCACATACATCAAGCTTCCAACTAATGATGAATAATGGACCTTGGACATGTATTCTATCTCCTCTTGTGTCTTGAGACACATTTCTTTGGTTAATTTGAAATGGTTGGCCAAAGGTGTACTAACTGGTTTTGCATTTTTCATTCTAAACCTCTCCAACACTTTCTCTATGTACGCACCTTGAGACAATGCCAATTTGTGATTTTTCCTGTCTAGTGTTATTCTCATACCAAGGATTTTATTTTCAACACACAAATCCTTCATCAAAAATGAATTAGCTAATTTCTTCTTGAGCACATTTATATCCTACATATTAGACCCTGCAGTAAGCATGTCTTCTACATACAATAGCAAGATAATATAGCTTCCATTTTCTAGCCTTTTAAAATAAACATAGTGATCAGAATGACATCAACTACTACCTTGTTATGGCATAAACCTGTCAAACTTCAAATACCTTCCTTGGAGCTTACCTTAGGACATACAATATATTCTTCAACCTGCATACCAAATTTTCCTTTCCTTTAACCTCATACCTTTGTGGCTGCTGCATATAAATATCTTCCTCCAAATCTCCATGGAGAAAAGTTGTTTTTACATATAACTATTCAATATGAAAATATTCTACTGCCACAAGACTTAAAATAGTCCTACTTGAATTCATTTTAAGAACAAGAGAAAATATTTCATCAAAATTTATACCTTTATTTTGTGCAAACCCCTTTACAACAAGTCTAGCCTTGTACCTCTTTTTGTCTCCATCTTCTTCCTTCAAATGTAAACCCATTTATTATGCAATTCCCTTTTTCACATAGGAAACTGAACCAAGTCCCAAGTTTGGTTATTTACCAAGGAATCCATTTCCTCTTTCATGCCTTGCTCCCACTTACTTTTAGTGTCTACCTGCATTGCCTCTTTATAAATTTCTGGTTCACCATAATCAATCAACAATAAATAATACAATGAGGGAGAGTATTGTTCAATGGGCCTATTTAACCTGGTAGATCTTCTAACAACACTTGTAGGAGTTTTAGGTACATGTTGCTTCTGTTGTTGTAAATTTTGATTTTCTGGTACCTTTGGAATTTCTTTTCAATGATCTCATCAAGCATTGTGTATTCTGGTTTTTCTTTTTCCCGTTTCTTTCCCTGCAACTGATCTTTGTACATGAACTTCTCATTGAATATGACATGTCTACTTCTAATGATTTTTTTATTTTAATAATCCCATAAGCGATAACCAAAATCATTAATACTATATCCAATAAATGTACACTTCTTGGATTTTTCATCAAGCTTTGTTCTATTTTCTTTATCAATATGAACAAATGTTTCACAACCAAAAGTCTTCAAAACTGAATAGTTTACCTTTTTACCTTTCCATGCCTCCTTTGGAATGCCACCATCCAAAGAGCTTGAAGGTCCTTTGTTTATTAAGTAAACAAAAATATTTACAACATCTGCCCAAAACCGTAAGGGAAACCCAACATGCAATCTCACACTCCATGCACACTCCATGATTGTCATGTTCATCCTTTCTGAAACACCATTTTATTGTGGTGTTCCTGGAACTATTTTTTCTCTACGAATCCCATGGTATGAATATTAATCATCAAACTCCTTCCTACAATATTCACCTCCATTGTCTAATCTAAGACACTTCAACATTTTTATTGTCTCATTCTCAACCAAATATTTCCACTTCATATTTTTTTGAATGAAATAAATCCATGTTTTTCTAGTTGCATCATCAATAAATTTTACATAATAATGAGAGCCACCAAGAGATTATACTTGATCTGGTCTCCATACACCTATATGCACAAGCTCTAACCTTTCACTCTTCTTTTCTTTTCTAATTCTGAGAAATCTGGCTCACTTCTGTTTTCGATAAACACAATGCTCACATAAATCCAAATCAATCTATTTAAGATCCCGCAAAAAACTCATTTTTTGAAATATCTTCATCCCCTTCTAACTCATGTGTCCAATCCTATGATGCCAAAGTGTTGTATCCACTCCTATAGAAACTAAATATATAGAATAATCAGTGTTACCAGTACATAAATATAATGTACCTACCTTCTCTCCTTTTGTTATCACGAATGATCCTTTGGTGACCTTCCATGCCTTATCTGTAAATATGGATATACAACCTTCACTTGCCAACTTCCCTGTTGAAATCATATTTTTCCTTAGATATGGAACATGTATTACCTCTTTCAACAACCATTGGTTTCCATTCTTTTATTTTATTTGTACCTTACCCATTCCAACAATTTTGCATGGTGAATCATCACCCAAATGAACCTGTCCAAAATCACCTTAAACATAATATATAAAATGTTTCCTATGCAGTGTGGCATGAAATTAAGCCCCTGAATCTACTACCCAAGACTCACAAATATTATCTACAGAATGAATCAAATCATATTGTAACACGTCACCTATCACATTTGCTTCCTAATTGTTTTCCTATTATCCATCTCTTTGTTTCTTTGGAGCTCTGAAGTCTTTCTTCAGATGTCCTTTCTTCCCACAATTCCAACACTCTATCTTTCCCAATCTAGATTTGGATCTTCCCTTCCTATAATTCTCGTAGTTCCGTGAGCCCTTTCCTATATTCTATTGTCATCCCCTGTTATCTATGTTTAATGCATTACCTGATGTCTCACTTGTGCTTTTCCTTCGCATTTCCTCGCTAAGGATAACACCAAAAACATCATCAAATTTTGGAATGTTTGAACCAGAGATAGAGTTACTTACATCCATGACCAGGCCATTCCATATTTCTGGCAATGATCATAGGATTAGAAGAGCCCCGACCTCATAATAAAAGTCCACTTTTACATAACTTAGCTGATTAATAACCATATTAAATTCATTTAAATGATGTACAACAGACCCACCTTATGACATCTTCATATTAAATAATCACTTCATTAGAATTACCTTATTAGACACTGAGGTTTTTTCATACAGTTTAGCCAATGCGTCCATCAACTCCTTCGTTGTATTTTCTTTTGAAATATTGAAGGCCATCGATGATGCCAGGATCAGCCATATCGTTCCTAG
The DNA here is from genome assembly GCA_000966675.3 of Picea glauca. Lineage (NCBI taxonomy): Eukaryota > Viridiplantae > Streptophyta > Pinopsida > Pinales > Pinaceae > Picea > Picea glauca. The sequence goes on from JZKD02S1633201.1 coordinate 26,462, forward strand.
TTCCTTTCTGTCAAGAAACTCCCATTATTCATCCTTCATGGTCGTCGGCTGATTTTATATTCTACCCAATGGTAGGAATAGATCCTTCTAATATAAATAATCTTCCATCTGCATCTTCCATAACTGTTAGTTTTGGCTGTTAAATTTCTTTACCCTAAAATTTCCATCTTTCGCCATTTCTCCCACTCAAACCAGGAACCCTCTTTTCCTGCGAGTGACCTTTCAGTCTGATACCAATTGTTATAAAAATAGGATCACAGAGAAATAAAATAAAACAAATGCGGAAATAAAACATAGAAGATACACAATACAATAGAGACATAGATAAATGTGGTTCACCCAGTGTGGGCTACGTCCACCAGATAAACTTCTAGGTCCTTCCTTTTTATTATCCAACAAAATGGAGGAATACAACCTACAACACACATGTTGTAACTTCCTCTTCTTCCTCTTAGTACCCTCTCTCAGAATACAATATTCACAATGATAAACAACCACAATACAATTCCCTCATAAAAAAGGGTTTCCTTTTAGGGAAAAAAATCCTAACATAACTTCTAGCGTCATATATGTGACCTTATAATGAACGGTCCAAATTTACTATGAAATTACAATATAAAGTTACAAGACAATTTTTCCTTTGGGGTATTTTCCCCTGAACCCTCCCGCTAGCCCCTGGACCCCATAGGAGGGGTAATCCTCCCCTTGCAACCCCCATTGCGTGGAGGGGTGTACAGTCTTCATGGGGTATAAACATGGTTGAAAATAAAGACCTCTGAATTAGGGAGATAATCGAGCTCCACAACCAACAAAATATAGAACAAGTAACAAACATGGATGTAAATGAAACCATTTTCTTGCCACAATTCTTCCCAAATTCCTTTTTCCATAGTTGAGACATCATTATTTGTGTTTTTTTCCAAAGCTCTTCCTACACATTAATGGTTCCTAGGGAGTAAATTCTTGGACTCGTCATACACCTCATTTCTTAAACTTCTTGAAAATCTAGATATTGTTTTGGGACAACATACTAGACATGCATATTTTCCCTTTGATTGAAGACCCACAAGATATAGAATAATCTTAATACAATACCAAAATATTCAAAAAAATATGTGAAATAATAGAGGATATATATAGTTACATTGAAATTTACATAACCCAAATTTGTGTTAGCCCTAGTGTCAGTACAAGGAGAAGACCCTCTAGCGGAGGTTATAACAGAGGTTTTTAGTGTTACAAAATTCGCAAAAATTGTCAAAAACACCTCCGCGAAAACATCCATTTTTGTTAGTGGATGTTTTTGCGGAGATTATAACAAAAATTCATTATAACTAAAAAAACCTGGGCAGGTAGAGATTGCATCAGATGTTTTTCTAGTCAGTGCACTTCAGGGTCTATACACACCGGTGCATTCTCAAACATAAGCATCGGTGCCTACATTACACCAAAAGAACCAGACCTGTCCTAAAATATTGGGACACCGGTGCATTTAGACGAAATAACGCACTAGTGATTTAATAAAAACAAAGCACCAGTGGAATCTATGATACCAAGCATCGATGTGTTCTTTAACTTAAAGAACTAATGCTTAACATTACAACAAAGAACCGGTGCTCTTATAAGTAATAGCGTGTCGATGCCTTAATAAGAATAAGGCACTCGACGAATCAATGATACCATTATTGTTGCATTAAAAAAAACCCCTACTAGTGCATGATATTCAGAACGCATCATGTTGGAAATGTGATATAGAAGAACTGGTGTGTTTATTAATTAAACACACCGATAAAGGTTTTATTATTATTATTATAATTGTTGGTTAAAATAGTATTAAGATCGGTGTTGGCTCCTTGTATATTTTCACCAGTGCGAATTTAAGTACGGAACTGGAGCATTATATCTTGAAACGCACCAGTGTTGTTTATCATTAAACACATCGGTTGTCATTTTTTCTTTTTAGAAACACCGACCCATGACAGTGCACAATTGTTGTTATTTTTTAATTCCATTGTTCATAAAAAAATTGATATATATCTTATAACAGTATTGATATAAATTTAATTTTGATTAGTGCATTTGGATATGATGTTTGGATTAATTTGTTATATCATCAAATTCTACATGACTTCATTATAATATTTAATCATCCATATATTTAATCAACAATGTAACATTTCACAACAACATTGGACAATGCAATAGAATAAAATAAAAACATATTTTATTACATATGAATAATAAGCTCTTTGTCATAAAAAATTGGTCGACACTTATTGGTAACCCCTTGTCTTTCAATTGGGACACTATGTCCATTACATTAAACAAAATCCCTGATTTTCACAGACAATTTTTTCAAAAAATACAACAGCTTGCATTGATATCCAAATATATTGATCACCATTCTTCGCTGGAGCTGTTGTCAGTGCTCGAGCTACTTCCGTGACTTGAGTTATTTGGTCGAATGTTTTGTTGATTGTCTTGATTTTTTTTTCTCTTCTTCAAATTATTTCATCTACAAAAATAAATATAAAGTGTAATGAGTGTATCTACATTGGTGAGAATAATGAAAATTGAAATAAATAATATGCATGAATGTAAATTGAAAAACGACATACCATAGTAAGAATTGAGTCCTTAATGATACACATTTTCTCAAAAACAAATCTCATGCCTTATGTCAACAACTCTTTTGTTGACACATTTTCATACTTTGTTTCCTACAAGTTTTATACCCCATATTAAATCATAGATTTAATCTAAAACATTTTTTGTTCCATTAATTATAAAATGAGAGAAGTAAAACAACATAAGATACTTACAAATTCCACAATTAATTTTTGATATGATAACATATACTCACAACCCTTAACCCAATGTAAATCAACTTTTGCGATGGCTCTTCTTTTTATGTTAGCACTTGTTTGAAGACATTCAAGGATGGTTGTTTTAAAACAAATTAAAATATACAAAAATGAAATATTAAGTTAATGTTATAAGGAAATAACAATTACTCACAAACTTTGCTATCAACCCTTTTATTCCTTGTCGTCTTGTTTTATGTGTTGAGCGGGTTCCATTTTGTTTTTTTTTTTGCAAGAAAATACTTGAAAATTAATATTTAATGCTAAATTATTTATTTATATGTACCTAATAGAAAATTTCAATGATTTCATACATTTGAAGAACGTTGTTGTTGAGATGGCTCCAACTGTGATGCAATTATGTCCATTTTTTTTACCATCTCCTTGTACACATTTTTCAACATTCCTACTGGCATATTTTGGATATCGGCTCTTTGATCATTTGGGATTTTCATAATCTTCCTGAAAAAAGTAACATGACAAAATATATTTTTATATTGATATATGAAAACTAAATATAACAAAATTGATATTAACAAATAAATGGTTTGTAATAATATATACATATTCTAGAAAAACATTTTTAGGAATATTACTTTTTGAATGATTCTTTTGTTGTTGTTGTATGTTTTTTCTATTGCAAGTATGTTAGGTCTCATTGACCATTTCTTTGGAAGCGCTTCTTTTAGTTTAGATATAACCCGGTTCTTGGAATCATTGGATTGATTTATGTATTGTAAGTGGAAAATGTGTCTGTATGTTTGTTCCACTATATCCCTCATAGTTTTGTAAAATTTCCCCCCCCTTTCATTAACCTCCAACATCACTTCAAATGAGCTAAGGACCAATTCATCATCATTTATATCTTCTATAATTTTTATTTTCTTAGGACGACATTTTGTTCCTTCATTCTTGGTCCCTGTAGAAAATTAAACATATGTGAATTAATAGATTGTTTGAAACATGTTATCTAATATTTTTAAGTATATTATTAATGAAAATTCAAAAAAGAACTCATATTGAATAGAATTTTTCTATTCACCCAATTCTTTCTTTTGCAATTTTTCCATCAAGCTTTTACGCTCTTCTACACTTATATCACAAAGAATATTATCGAGATTCCTCATTTTATGACTCTACAGGACACACACTAACCAACACATATTAGTTAAACTTACATATAGTTCAAACACATTAATTTTGTATAGAATTTATAAAGAACTTGTCTTTTTAACATATTAATTTTGTATAGAATTTACAAAAAAAATGTTTTTTTTTGCGTTTTTGGATGTGTTACCATTGTGTTGATTGGAATTTTTGTTACTTGAACTATTTTCAAACATTGTTTTATCAATATATATCCTATACCATTCAATACACAAACTATTAAATATATTGTATAAATAAATCATATAATTTTCTGCAAAAAAAAAAGTTTCGAGTGCTCTTTCATAATACAAAACCACCAACGTGTTCCATATATGAAACACACCGATATAAAAAATAGATTTAAAATATATATATATATATTACTACAATGCGATATGTATCATTATCAACATCGATCCAATAGAAAAAAAAAAAATTACCATGAACAAATTAAATTACACATCGATGAACGAATGTTTTTAATTATGTTGCAGCATTACCGATGTGTTTTATCTAAAGCATACCAGTGTGTTAGATTCAATTAGGTGCACCAATAACCCAAAACAGTTTTTTTTTTAAATGTGACAGGGCTGAGAGGGTTTGGATCCGATGCATAACTTGTCAAACGCCTTTTATATGAAAACATAAACCCATTAAATCTAAAATGCCTAAAATGAAAAATTGTGATTATGAAGTGATAAGGGAGTAAACCCTAAGGTGAAATTTTGCAGTCACATAAGAAAGAAGAAACAAGGGTTTAAGGTAAGTATGATTTTTATTTTTATTTTAAATATGAATTTTAATTAAATCTAAATAGAGATACTAATTGTAAAAAAAATATTATTAAAACCAACAGTAAAATTTAAAATTTTTACTATGCAGAGTTTTGAGTGAATCACAAAACCCTTCAAATTCTAATTTTCTGAATAATTTTGTTGCTCCAAAAGGGTTTTGAATGAATCACAAAACCCTTCAAATTCTAATTTTCTGAATAATTTTGTTGCTCCAAAAGGGTTTTGAATGAATCACCATACCCTTCAAATTTTGATATTCTAAATAAGTCTCTTGTTCCAAAGTATTGATTTGTTTCTCCACAATGCTCCCTTGTATGCATCTCTTGCAAATCTCTCCCCTATAGATTTTGGAAAAATAATAAAATATTGAATATCTTAATACCCAGGAAATATTTTATGAAAAGGGTTTTAAATGAATCACCATAACCTTCAAATTTTGATCTTCTGAATAATCTTGTTGTTCCAAAGTATTTTGTTGCTTCATAGTGCTCTCTGGTATGGCTCTATTGCAAATCTCTCCACTGTAAATTTTGGTAAAATAATGAAACAATTAATAGTTTTTTACTATTTATATGACTTTATGAAATTACATTTTAAATTACCACTCATTTTTCAAATGTAGAAAAACAAAGCCACACTTTTTTTTAAATTTTTTCAAAACCCCTATGTGTCTATTAATATAACGCAATGGTGCATTTTTTATATACAACACATCGATGTGTTTAAAATTTTTGGAGCACTGATATAAGATAATTCTTTTTTATTTATTTACAAATCGGTGCAACTTGTAAATAAACACCCCAATGCTTTATATTGTTATATACACATCTGTGTGTGTTGTTTAAATAAGCACATTATTATACTTTCAAAGTTATCTAAATTTTTATTTACATACAAAGTAATATATTCATCTTAATTTAGGTTTTAGGATGCATCCACATGACTTAAACCACTCCATAGTATACATTTTCTGCTCAAAGTCACCATATTCTTAAAAAAATATTGTTGATTTTGCTCAAATGTAGGGAGAAAAACTTATAATATCAAATGACCAATTCTTCAAATTCTAGCCCATTCCATATTGTTACACATAAAAAATAATCACTTTGATAGTGACGCAAGTGTCGTCATTACAAAGGTCGCAAGTGTCGCATTTTGCTCACAAGGTCACAAGTGTCGCAAGTGTCAAAGAAAGCATGCTACCATGATGCCTATGTCATGCCTATAATGACACGAGGAGGACACTTAAAACACCTCAAACATTTGATTTGGAAGAGGAGAAATGAGTTAGTATGATCCGGATTATTTTCGGCACGACATGAGAGCGGAGATATAATAAAGAAATGCACAGAGATATCGCGTATATCCAGTAATATAACATAAATATATCAGAGATGCAACCATAAAAATAGAGATACATTAATACACGATTTCTATTAATGAAAGAAATGTACAGAGACTATAAAAATACAGAGTGAAAGACTCGCTAGAATGGTGGCAGCTTATCTCTGAGAAGAGATGTGACGGCTACTCGCATTCGCAAGAATATGGTTACAATGAGGCTCTGGAGGCCTTTTTACAATAATTGGGAATGTCAAAAGTCCTAGAAATCCAAAAACCTAACCCTAGGAGATGAAGCGCCAAAAGTCATGTGGGCCCCGTTTGGGTAAGTTGGTGCATCAACTTCAAAGGGTCGTAACTTTTGCATACGATCTCCGTTTTAGGCGTGTGATAGCTCGTTGGAAAGGTATCGTAGGGGAGATTCATTTTGGGGGCTCAATCATCCATTTGGATATCATTGAGGACCTATATCTCGAAAAAAATTCATTTAGGCCCTCAAAATGGCCCCGGAAGTGAAAACCTGCTAAAAATAGTAAATTTCCAAAATGGCCAGAAAATTGTTTTGAGCCATTTGGAAAAGGTGGTTGGCCCCCGATATCCACCTGCATCAATCCTCCTTCCTTAGGAAGAAATGGTCTCCATTGCGTTGAGTTCCCGGGGGAGAGGGAAAAGCATTTGTTGAATCTGCATCTTGGTGAGCTGCTTGTCTTGCTGGAGAAGT
>JZKD02S1633201.1:35992-66718 GCA_000966675.3 Picea glauca
ATATATATATATATATATATATATATATATATATATATATATATATATATATATATATATATATATATATATATATATATATATATATATATATCATGAACAAGTCAAATAACTACAATAACATACATGGTTCAACCGATGGGATAATCTGCATATCTACAACAGTAGTGAAGGCCTAGTCTGTAGTAGAATATGATGGATGGTCAGGAGGAAGTGGTTGGTCAATTCTCTGACTAGAAATAAACAATGGAGGAATAGCTCCTGCCTTCTCATCTAGGTGAGGTGAAAAAGGAGGATGAGGAATAGATCCTACCTGCTCATCTAGATGAGGTGAAAGAGGAGGAGGAGGAGGAATACATGTTGCCTGCTCATGATCTGAGTGAGGTGAAGGAGGATGAGGATCTGGAGAGAGATCACGACCACCCTCATCAACCAATGGGGTACTGGATGAATGAGCCATACTGGAAGGTGAGTTGTTCCTATCATCGAGATCCCTCCTCATTGATAGTATCCTGGTAGCTCCAAAAATATGATTCATAAGAGACATCAAATCACACTAAATCTCCCTCCAAAGCTCCAATATCATAGGATTTTCCCTCATGTCTAACATCAACATAGAGAAAACTCCCACCTCAGTCAAAAGTGCACATATTCAGAAACCCAACTCCAACCTAAATCATGTATCTAGCCTACGACACATGTCATTGGGTATATGCACTCAAGGACCCTGACCCACCATGGCCTCAAGAATCATCTAGTCATATTCATATGTTACGGGAGGAGATACATGCCCAATGAAAGTGCCAATATCTGTAAAAGAGATAGCACACAACAACAATTACACAGTCTCATTAAACAATTTAATAAAAAAAGTTAAAGAACATGTTAAAATTAAATTTATTCTAATTAAGTAAGAAAATAAAATGAAAATATACTAATTTAAGAAAAATTCTAATATTACCTCTTGTTGACGCTTGAATCCACCAGGATCGAAATGAAAACCTCACGGGGACATTAGTCCCCCTTCATTTTTAGAGAGGTGATACTTTGCTTAGACTAAAAGATATATCTGTGATATCTTGGATTAGGAGAGTGCTAGACAAAAAACCCTAAATCTTTATTGCTTGAGATTATGAAATAAAATGGTTCTTCAGTAACCTGAGTATAATCTTTATATGCAACAAAAGAGAAGATTGAAGGGGGGCTTCAATATCAAGATTAAATTGTGATCAAGATCACACACAATCTTCTTAACAAAATATAAAAACATCGATATCTTCTCCATAGGAAGGAATGATTTGATCATCTCAAAGAATTTTAACAATGTAATGCAATCAATATGAAAAGAGAATTTGATAGGTCAACCTCAAATACTTTATATTATGAAAACATGGTTACAAAGGATGGTCGAGATCAACCCTGAAGCAATTCGTTGTGGAATTTTATTTATGAAAGACATTCTTCATTAGAAAAAGATTTGAAAGCCCTATAGGTGGCTGAAAATACTCCATGATCATATAAGAAAATATGTTAGAATAAAATAAGAATAACAATCAACAACTCATCCTTGTGCCCAACTCTGAGACTCAAACATAAAACTATGAAAAGTGGTGTAGAAGAATATATAAAACAAAAACAAAAATGGAGAAGATGGAGATTTATTTCTTTTGATCAGAGGATTGATTATGTATCCATGGTTGTACCTTCTTCCTCCTCTTTTCTTCTCTCTTGCCCTTCTGACAATATTGATTATTCATCTTTTGATGGATACTCTCTTCTCTTTTTAAAGAGAGATTTTCTAACTACTTAAGTACTTAGGGTTTTCTTCTTTTCTTGAAATTCTTGTACAATTTTCTTCCTGAAATAATCCATTTAACTACTGCCTCATTGAAATTATATCTATACATATCTAAAATGGGTCCCCTTCCCTTTTTAATAAAAGTCTTTTTAAATAAACTTTTATTTGCACAATATAATTAATTTCCCATTAAAATAGGACGACTATAACTTAATTTTATGGAAGCTAAGACCGAATATTTAATCATGTAAACCAATTGTAATGTTCTCTTCATCATCGCATATTTCCAATGATACAAAATTTTCTAAAATCCATTGCCCGGATCTCAAGATATGAGCTCATGAAGTTGAGTTGTCATCCAGGCCCATTAAAAATGCAGATAAATGATATTTTAATTTATGAGAAAAATGTATCAACTTTCAACATTTGAAGCCTATATGACCATCTTCTACGTTGAAATAAATTTCCAATGGTATAACTTTTGCGCGATTCTGACACCTGGAGCTCAAGTTATGGCCTCCACAAGATCAACACTCAGCCACCATCGATCAAAATTGATGGGCAAATCTCAGTCCTTGGATTGATTTTCGTGTTTCCCTTCATAAAATTTGACCTTTTGGTTTAAAAGTCTATCCCACATGAATTTGTATATTATATTCTTCATAATATATAATACTAAGTTCTTGATACACTTAGCAAGAAACACGAGAAGAGAAGAAATTATGGAGCTTGGAGGATTCGGCCCTTGAAAAATTATTGAATAAAATAATAATTTTGGAATCCTGTCATCATTCATCTAATTCCATATCATCAATGATTCATGCCCATGTGTCATCATGGGAATTTTCCACCTCATCACCATGTTTCATCGCACAATTTTATGCCATATGTCACGATCCTCAACTTACCATGTGTCATATTCTCATTCACTGGTTTTCATGCCTTGAAATAGCTTTAATAATTTGGATAAGTATGGGAGATGGGACAAGAGGGAATGAGGGAGAATTATGGGCAATGGAAATTGAGTGGATAGTTTGTAGGATATGGGGACACACAAGAGAGTATTTGAATATAAACACTTCATGAACCCGCCAACCCACGGTTATCGACGATCAAACATATGTTAAGTGCAGAAAGGCGGTCAGTCGGACTTGCATGTAGAAGGAGAATAAAAATATTAAGGACTTGGAACCCGTGACAAATATGATGGTCAAAATGTATATCATGGAACTTTGGGTACAAAATGTATATCGTGGAACATGGGAAATGAAATATTGAACCTGCAAACTCAATAACTCGCAGTTGCAGAAATGACTAAATATAGTAACTAGAAAGGGAGAGAATAGAGGATAAAATAAAGAGGGAAACAAGTGGAAAAATGGGTAAGTATTGAGATGGATAGAGGTGAAAGGTGAGAGAAACAAGTGATGAGAATACTTAACAAAAATTCAAAAATGGAGAGGAGAACATGATACTTAAAAAAATTCTTAAAAATCTCTCCTTCGGACCTTCAGACCTTCAAACCCATTCTTGAATAACTTAGGCATACAGAAACAGATTTATGATCCGAAAGGTGCATGAAAAAGATGAGACTAAGGGTTTCAGAGTGAACTTATAAAAGTTCAAAAAATGTCTTCTTTCGATACCAAGGATTTTATGAACCCAAGCGCATGAAAATATAGATGACCAAATTTTGGTCTACAACTGGCTCCAACTATGGGACAATGGCCCCCTGTGAGTTGATGAGAACACCATAATCTTAAGACCAGTTAACTTCTCCATTGGGCTATGAAGTCATCTTCAAAATGAACTCTTATTATTATTCTTCTTTCATGGAGTTATCTTCAAAATTCAATACAAAGACTTCCTTATTATGTAAAACTAAACTGAAGAAATAAAATATGTACATACATGATCTACCTACCCTAAATTACTTGAAATAAAGGGGCACCTTAGGTGTAAGAATATTTCCTATGCAACCATTCAAGCATCCCATTGACTTGTAACATTTCCAAATGGAGCCATTCAAGCATCCCATTGACTTGTAATATTCTTAAAATATTTCCAATGGAGCCATTCAAGGATACTCTTGAATGGTATAGTTCATTAATGCCTAACTCCATTACTAGATGGGATGTGTTAGAAGATTTGGTTACAGAAAATTTCATCCCAAATGTGAATTCATATGTTTTCTCCGATGTTGTTTCCCACCCATCCTCTCCCATATGGAAGCAAGATAACGAAATTCCCAATTTTGAAGAAGAGTCTAATCAAAGAGTGGATGAAATTTTTAAGTCAAGTCATGTTCCTGAAGACGAAGATGAAAATTCCAAATTATAAGAAGAAACTTTTAGCCTCCTATATACTCCATATGAAGATATTTCAAACAACAAATTTGAGAATTAAATTTAGGAGCCTCCACCAAATATACAATAATATTGAAGCCTTGTAATAGATGATGAAACATTACAAAAGAAGTTGCAGCAAGAAGAATTGATGGAAGAAGTGAATCTTGAAAAGAATGATGATCGAGATCACCTTGAGATTTTTGATGAATCAAGAACCTTGGAAGTGGTTGGAAATAAGGAAAAGGTTGAATGTATTCTTATGTTGAAAACTCCTCAGCCAATCAAAGACAACAATATTCTTGAGCATCCAAGAATTTATTTCATTGAATTATGGTTCGAAAGTATTTTCATCCCACCTACGCAAACAAGTCTTATTAAAACATTATCTTCAGTGAGTTTGAAATCATAACATGTACCTTTAAAATTAATCAAGTGTTTCTCTGGATCTTCTAAAGCATCCCCAAAAAATGTAGAACAAATTTCAATAGGAATATTGGGCATTTGAAAGTCTACTTCTGGTAGATTTAAAGGGGTACTATGAAATCACCTCCTTCTTTGAGTATTTCTCCCTTTTGTTGAGTCTTGCAAAGGCATTTATGGGCTTGATGAAGAATATAAAGAAGAATTATTACATGAATGAAACCCTTCATTTTGAATTTTTTCATTGGAGTTTCCAGGGATTTCATTCTCCCGAATCTTTGGTGCTTCTCATCTCTTTTTTAAATCACAAAAAAGGTGAGCCATGCTTAAAATAAGCAACAATTTTCTTGAATATTCTTCTCAAAAATTTGATCCATGGAGAATTTTGGTTCCTCAAATATCTTGAAAATAAATCGATCCCCAGTATGGTTTCCAAAATTGTTGACGCTTGAATCCGTCAAGACCGAAACGACAACCTCATGAGGACATTAGTCCCCCTTCATTTTTAGAGAGGTGGTACTCCTCTTGGACTAAAATATATATCTGTGATATCTTATATTAGGATATTTCTAGACAACAAAACCTAAATCTTTATTGCTTGATATTATGAAATAAAATGGTTCTTCAATAACATGAGTACAATATTTATATGCAACAAAATACAATATTGAAGGAGGGCTTCAACATCAGGATTAAATTGTGATCAACATCACACACAATCTTCTTAACAATATATAAATACATTGATATATTATTCATAGGAGAGAATGATTTGATCATCTCAAAGAATTTCAACAGAGTACTGCAATCAATATCAAAAGAGAATTTGATAGGTCAACCTCAAATACTTTATATTCTGAAAAAAGGGTTACAAAGCATGGTCGAGATCAACCCCGAAGAAATTCTTTGTGGATTTTTATTTATGAAACATGGTCTTCATAACAAAAAAATTTGACAGCCATATAGGTGGATGAAAATACTCCATGATCATATAAGAAAATATCTTCGAATAAAATAAGAAGAACACTCAACAACTCATTTTTGTCCCCAACTTTGAGACTCAAGCATTAAACTATGAGAAGTGGTGTAGAAGAATACATGAAATGAAAAAAATGGAGAAGATGGAGATTTCTTTCTTTTGATTAGAAGTCTTATTGTGTATCCATGGTTGTACCTTCTTCTTCCTCTGATCTTCTTCCCTTCCCCTATGACAATATTGATTATTCCTCTTTTGATGGAGACTCTCTTCTCTTTTTATGGAGAGATTTTCTAACTACTTGAGTAGTTAGGGTTTTCTTCTTTTCTTGAAATTGTTGTACAAGCTTCTTCTTGAAATATTCCATTTAATTAGTGCCTCATTGAAATTATATCATCAATATATACATATCAAAAATGGGTCCCCTTCCCTTTTTAATAAATGTTTTTTTAAATAAACTTTTATTTGCACAATTTAATTAATTTCCCATTAAAATATGATGACATTAATTTAATTTTATGGAAGTGAATACCAACTCTTTAACCCTGTAAATCAATTTTGATGTTCTCTTCATCATCTCATATTTCCAATGATAAAAAATATTCCCAGATCCGTCGTCCGGATCTCAAGATACGAATCGTGAAGTTGAGTTGTCATGCAGACCCATTAAAACTACATCTGAATGATATTTTAATTTCTCAGAAAAATATACCATCTTTAAAAATTTGAAACCTGTACCAACTTTTTCTACATCTAAATACCTTTCCAACAGTATAAAGTTTGCGCGATTCTGACACCCATAGCTTAATTTATGGCCTCCGTAAAATCAACGCTCAACCATTGTCGATCAAAATTGATGGGAAAATCTCATCCCTTGGATTGGTTTTCGTGCTTCCCTTCATAAAATTCGACCTTTTGGTTTAAAATTCTATCCCACATGCATTGGGATATTATATTCTTCATAATATATAATACAAAGTGCTTGATACACTTAGCAAGGAACATGAGAAGAGAAGAAATTATGGAGCTTGGAGGATTCAACCCTTGGAAAATTATCGAATAAAATAATAATTTTGGAATCCTTTCATCATCCATCTCATAACATGTCATCAATGAGTCACTCCCATGTGTCATCATGAGAATGGTCCACCTCATCGCCATGTGTCATTGCACAATTTTCTACCATATGTCACGATCCTTAGCTTACCATGTGTCATATTCTCATTCGATGGTTTTCATGCCTTGAAATAACTTTTAGAATTTGACTAAGTATGGGAGATCGGACAAGAGGGGATGAGGGATAATTGTGGGCAATGGAAGTCGATGGGATAGTTTGTAGGTTGTGGGGACGAACAAGAGAGTATTTCAATATAAAACATTTCATGAACCCCGCCACCCCACGATTATGGACGATCAAACATATGTTAAGTGCAGAAAGGTGGTCGGTCAGACTTGCATGTAGAAGGAATAAAAATATTAATGGCTTGAAATCCGTGAAAAATATGATGGTCAAAATGTATATCATAGAAATTTGGAAGAAAAATTTGTATCGCGGAACATGGGATATGAAATCTTGAACCCGGGAACCTGCGGCTACAGAAATGACTAAATACAATAACTAGAAAGGGAGATAAGAGAGGATAAAATAAAGAGGGAAACAAGTGGAAAAATGGTTAAGTGTTGAGATGGATAGAGGTGAAAGGTAATTATCCTCCTCAGTGGGATGGTACCACTAATTCAAACCAACACGGAAAACATGTTGATGGACATCCGATCGACGAATTAGATGCACCAACAACATGGAGTGCCTCTTAAGGGATGTATCCTCCTCATAGTACATTGTGGGAAATGGGACAAGAGGGGATGAGGGATAATTGTGGGCAATGGAAGTCGATGGGATAGTTTGTAGGTTGGGGGGATGAACAAGATAGTATTTGAATATAAAACATTTCATGAACCTTACAACCCACGGTTATGGACGATCAAACATATGTTAAGTGCAGAAAGGTTGTCAGTCGAACTTGCATGTAGAAGGAATAAAAATATTGAGGGCTTGGAATCCGCAAAAAATCTGATGGTCAAAATGTAGATCATGGAACTTTGGGTGAAAAATGTATATCGCGGAACATGGGATATGAAATCTTCAACCCGGCAACCCACGGCTGCAAAAATGGCTAAGTATAGTAACTAGAAAGGGAGAGAAGATAGGATAAAAGAAAGAGGGAAACAAGTGGAAACATGGTTAAGTGTTGAGAAGGATAGAGGTAAAAGGTGAGAGAAACAAGTGATGAGAATACTTAACCAAAATTTGAAAATGGAGAGGAGAACACGATACATAGAAAAATTCTTAAAAATCTCTCCATCAGACCTTCAGACCAAATCTTGAATAACTTAGGCATAGGGAAATAGATTTCTGATCCAAAAGGTGCATGACAAAGATGAGACTGAGGGTTGCAGATTGAACTTATAAAATTTCAAAAAATGTCTTCTTTTGATACCAAGTATTTTATGAACCCAAGCGCATGAAAATATAGATGACCAAATTTTGGTCAACACCTCTATCATATGGTGACTCACCTGGTTTTGAAGAGAATGTTTGGACATCCTCTCCAATCCAAGCCCATGTAAGGACATGACACCATGATGAACATGTGATATTCCTTAATACCTAGTAGCCCCAATGCATCTAGGGAAATCTCGGCCAGAAACTACAGATGGCCCCTTTTGGGCAGCATCTCCGCCCACATATGCATCTGAACTTGAGTCCTTGACCTAGCAAGATGATGGATAAAAGTCGACCTCATCTCCAGAAACCTCTCAAAAAATAAGAAAAAAAACTCTGAGGAAAAAGGTAAGTTTGACCTCCCACATATCATAGTGCGACATATGTCTATATATATACAAAACTACTGCAAAAAAATGGAATACCATATGATACACCGTGGCCTCTGTACCAACGAATCAACATAATACAAAACAAGGAAACTAATGCGATTCCCATCATTGGTAAAGTGTGTTACGATTGTCACTAATAGTGATATGGAGCTAACCTACTCTGCATTGAAAGATGCAATCCACAGTTGTCCACCAGATACCTGAAAATTAGCTGGTATAGTACATCAGCCCCAATATATCACTTAGAGTACATAAGTTGAATCTCAACTGCAACACCTACTGGGACATCTAGGAACTAGGGAAAATCTTCCCCTCTCCTAGATAGCTCAATGATAAAGTAAATATCCTCCTCAGGGGGATTGTACCACTGATTCGAACCCACACAGAAAACATGTCGATGGGCATCCCATCGATGAATTAGATGCACCAACAACACAGAGTGCCCCTTAAGGGATGTATCCTCCTCATAGTACTTAAGGAGGCCTACATTCCTCAAGAGAACATGAGTCGATGCAGTATTAGGGTGAGGATACAAATCCCTCTCCCTCTCCCTTGCCTCCCATTCCTGTAAAACATTGTATAGGTCCACCCCTTGCTGCTACTATTGTTGTTTCTCTATCCACTCATGTTTCTGCATGATGAAAATATGAAACATATTATCCTCACTCATACATAAAACATAAAAAAATATACTAAATGAGAAATTTATTTATAAATACAGAAAAATAACTTGCTTCGAAAAATAAGTAAATGTCATAACCAGTGCACCTGAAAAATAGTCAACCACTGGTCACAGTGTGCACATAGTTTGTGAGCACTTCCCATGGTGCGCCGGTGAAAAATAAGGCACTGGATAATTTTTTTATGTTATTTTAATGTGGTGCATTGTATAACCCTACTGCACCTATACAGTCAGGTAAACCCATGCCCCAGTCTGTTACAATTATCCTACACACTGCTTAAAATAAAAACAAATTAAAATGATAATGCACCATAAAATATATATTTTTTAAATTAGTTAAGGCGATGCGTAGCCTTATATGCTCCAGTGTGTTTAAGTAACGAAGATGATTTTTTTTAACATTGACGCACCGCCCCACCAGTGCACTATGTATACCCCATGCATCGCTTAAAATAAAATAAAAAATTAAAATACTAGCGGACCGTAAAACATTTTTTTTAAATTACTTAAGGTGATGCATACATGTTGCTTAAATGCACTGGTACGTTTACCTAACGACGATGCACCGCCCCATCATTTTTTTAAAAATTGATGAGTATGGGATTTTGCAATTTTTTATCTAATTGTTTCAGGCAGTGCGTTCAAGTCGTTCGGCTCGCACCGCTAACGGTGCACACAGAGAATTTACAGGGCACTGTTATGAACACAATATACATAGAAATAGATATAAATAAATAATAATAATTAATAACAAAGAGTCATGACATCCTAATGAAATGATGCATCTCTTCATGATAGGGCACCCCTATGTGGGTATTTAAGACCCTCACTTCTCATTGTAATATCATCTCATATCATAATCATTATTCATATTATTATTATCATATATTTATTTTTGTGTACTATCCTATTTATATTGGATATTTTTTGTGTGAGCGAACTTTGTTTGTCTCATTTGGTATCAAAGTGCATCTGATCCTAGTCATTGGCCACACTCTTTTCAGAGCTTCATTTTCTGATTCCAACCATTGGTTGATTTGGATTTTGGCCAAAATCCATTCTCAAATTTCCTCTGATCTCATCCTTGATTGCCAACCAGCCCTTGGGCATTTAAAAAAATCGATTCCGTAAAAAAAATTATTATTCCACTGCAAATTTTTTAAAATTAAGAAATAAAACAATGTGCTACCCAAAAAATTTAAAAAAATAGGAAAACGAAAAAAAATCTACCCATAACCTCTGTTCATTATGAAATTGAATTAAAAATTAAAAAATAATAAAAATTTAATACACATATATATATAAGGGACATATCCAAAGAAAACTAGCTCGCTGCAATAATATCCGTACATCCTATATACAACTCTTGAATTATGTTCATTGTACAATTGATTATACATTGAATTCACTCTGTTGCGATTGATCTCCCGTACAATCATGATTTAAAAAAAAAAAAATGTTGTTTTTTACAGTCATCATTTGTAACATCTATGTTGTCGTACCTACAGTCAACGTACATCTGTACTTACCAGACGCTATTAAGGAAGGAGGCCACAATTTGAATTTCACACAAGTGTCATTGTGTAACACGTTAGGACTTTGTTAGCAATCACAATCGTCATCAATTTAAGAAATTGTTTGATAGTGTAGCATAGGCCAGTGGGAATAAGTTGAAGGTGGTGACCGTATCAGTCAAAGAGTCGCGACCCTCCAAAACACTCAAATATTGATTTTTTATTTTAAAGAATAAAAAATAAAGGTAGCTTGCCAGCGAGTTAAACGCCCATAAAGAGGGGATAATATGATTTATAACTTATATTGTTGTAAAGTGAATGTGTGGTGGAAAATATTAAAAAAAAATCTTTTACCTAAGTTAAAGTCGATAAAAAGGATTAGAAATATGATTTGTATAAAGTGGAAGCTATCGTATACAAAAATATATCGTATACAAAAATATATAAGGAGAAAATTTTATGGTGGTCCATTCTTAAGTTCATTTGTGAAAAGTTATTAAAAGAGATATATTGGAAGATGTAATAATAAAGAGAAAAGGGTATTTTATAAGATATTTATTTACAAAGTGAAAGGAGCATAGGGAAAAGGAGTTATATCAAAAAGGAAAATACATATATCATTTAAGGTGAAAGGGGTTTGAATATATATATATATATATATATATATATATATATGAAAGAGATATCAAAGGGTTTGTCAATTAAAAAGAGGATATAAAATTTTAAAGTAAAAAGGATACTTAAAAATGCAAGCTTTTACTTAAAAGGAAGGCACTTTTATTTTTGTATACCAAAGAAATACAAGGGTTGTAAAAAGTATCAAAGTTTACTAAATTTAAATATATACATATATAAGAAAAAAAGAGGTTTTAAGAAGAGATATAAAGTAGAAGGATAATCAAGGTTTAACTAATAATTATATAAATGGAGTTCTATGGTGAAAAACAAGGAAGATTATTCAAGGAAAGAATATATGAGATTATTCAAGGAAAGAATATAAACATCGCTATTTTCCCAAACGCTAGAAAAAATTGCATTAATGCTGACCTAGCGAACCAATTATTAGTTTTAGAACCAAATATAATTAAAAATGACATGTTTATTTCCGATGAGAAATATGAAATTAAAAACCTACAACTATCTATTTGTGATTACAAATTCATAATTCAATTCATTGTGGTATCAATGTATTAATACAATGTTGATATAATTCTAGGGTCAACTTGGGTAGATACATTGGGTACTTTTATTTTCAACATAGGGAGCAATTTTTCGACATTTTCTTATAAGAAGAAGAAAATCACATTGCATGACGTTACAATGAAGTCGATTTCATAAGCTCCATCATCAGAAGATTTAAAGGAAATATCAAAAGTGATCCTTCAAGATAACCATAAGTCAATACAAAACTTGCAAGATCGACAGAAAGACCGTGACAAGATCATCATTGAAAAAGAGAAAGATATTTCTCTCCTAAGAAATCATAATCAGAAACTATTTGCAAAAATCATGAAGTCTAAGGAGAAGAAGTGATGTTTTCAAAAGTTGGAACAAGAAAATCAAGGTCTCAAAGAGAAATTAACCAAAGAAGAGGAAGAAATCTCTTTCCTAAGGAACCTTAATTAGAATTTACTAGAACAAATTAAAATCTTAAAGGACTAAAGAAAGGAGAATCTAGAATAAAAAAATGAAACGACAAGTCAAAAGATAAAGAAGAATGTTTATGATTAAAACAACATAATTAAGATTTACTAACAAAAATTAAAATGCTTAAGCACGATAAAAATTACTTACAAGAAGAGATAGATCACAAAACATTAATAGTCGATAAAGAGGTAATGACTGAACCTATGGAATTAGAGAAGTCTTTGGATGTAAAAATCCCAATTCTAGATAAAGGGATTAATACTGACCTAGTCAACCTTACAAATCAAAAGAATGAGAATCCAATTGATGTAAATAGTTCTTCAAATGTCGAAGTAGATACAATACAGGGGTATGAAGAAGACTCAATTCCAAAACTTAATCAAGAAAAATATATAAGTAGAAAAAATAAATATCAAGTTGCGAGGATGCCTTATTGACATCCTAACCAAAAAAGTCGATACTTCAGCCAATCAATGTATCAATCGAAACAAATAATTGATATGCCAAAGAATATTACTTTCACTACAAGTGGTTCTCAAAGTAGAAGCTATCATGGGAGTTGAAATGCATCAAGTTCTTTCCAAGAACCCTATAAACTCCCAATTCTACAGAATATCAAATTAGGGTGGGAAGACCCCTTTTATAATTCAACAGTTCAACTTAGTGCTTAGAAGATCCTATCATATTAGGTCCTCAATGATCACTAACATAATAATGAAGAATAAGGAGACAATAATTACAAGCAAGAGCAAGAGATAAGTCTTCCATAAAGTATTATTTGAGGAAAAAACATTTTTAAGGGGAAGGAAATGTTATGAACACAATATACATAGAAATAGATATAAATAAATAATAATTAATAATGAAGAGTCATGACATCCTAATGAAAGGGTGCATCTCTTTATGAAAGGGAACCCCTATGTAGGTATTTAAGGCCCTCACTTCTCATTGTAATATCATATCATATTATAATCATTATTCATATTATTATTACCCTATATGGATTTCTATGTACTATCCTATTTATATTGGATATTCTTTGTGTGAGAGAACTTTGCTTGTCTTAGGTGCAAAGTGATAAAATGCCAATTTTTTAAAACAATTTTGTTATCACTAAAATTTCATCCGCAAATGGTTACAGGAATCTAGCATCTCCAAACAACTATTAATTCACCCATGGACCAAAAATGTGTTTCCAAAAGGCCCAAAACTATACAATCGGCAATAAAATCAGCATGCACTAAGACTACACAGGGAGCACGCGCACATGCGCCATTCAAAAATGCAGGAAAAAGAGCACATGCACACGATGCGTGACTGTGGACACAAAAAACCACACATCCCTCAAAACGATGCATTTATGATATTGGTCGGCCTCCCACCCACTTCTGGTTTAGCTTCCAAGTCGACTTGACATCCAAATCTCGACTGAATCTGACTGGGTGGCTGTTCAAAGACCTAAGGGTGCCCTAAATGGCCCCTTGTTCACACTAAAAGATGGTTGAATAATGCCTCAAAGTTATGCTATAAAAGGAAGACATGGGTGCACTAGATTTTCAAGGAATTCATTTGTATTGTTATGCTGCTGATATTCTCTTGGAGGATCCTCTTTCCTCATCAAGAGTATGCTAGCACCATTGCACTTATCCATTCATATCACCTCTAGAATGAATTTTCTTTGGATTCTCTTCGCCATTTCATTCTAGTTCCTCGTTTGTAAGAAGAGCTCAATATTTGGGGTCCAAGAGCTCTCTCTTGGAGGAAGAGGGGAACCAAAGTCTCCATTTCTCTTCGGTGTTTTCTTTCCACTAATACAATCCTTTTGATTGGTGGCATGAGTCTTGTTTGTTCCTTGTTCTTATGTTCTTATGCACTATAGTTTAATTCTTTTTATCATTCTTAGTTTAATTCTTTGCTTATCTTTTATGCTTTATCTTTCTAACCCTTTCCTTTACTTCTCTCTTGCCTAGCTGACCCAACTGGGCTTGTAAGCACGATTTTTTATTTTTTTTGTTTACTTAACTTGCAGGAACCATAACTAGCCCAAGTCGACCTGCAAAAAGACAAATTCAAAGCTGAGCAGAGAGAATTTCATCCAGAATTTTCTTCACGGCCATGTAATATATAATGCATGCATATTTTAACCCATAGGCCCATCTTCAGCACACCTGCGCCAAACCCACTATATTGCACAACTCCCTCTGCGCACCTGTTCCCATAAGTTATCTTTGGTTCGCACATTGGCACTCACAACGCCTCTGTCTACTCTGAGACCCATGCACTTGTGTATAAAAACAGATCTGTGGAGGGCCCATAGCCTTCTTAAAATTGATTTCATGCACATTGTAATCTGCACCACACTTACATTCCCTCTCCATATAAAGGGATTAGTCAAAACATAGGCACTTTGGGGGTTAAAATCATTATTTCCTCTTTTGCTTTCATTTTGCCACATGGATGGCTTGCTTTGACTAAGAGTATAAGTTGGAATCATTTATATATATATAACTTGCATTGGGACTAGAAATTGGATATAAATAGTTGAGTATGGTCTTCTCTCGCACACCAAATCAATCTTGAGAATCAGAAAGAGGTTGAAGGAAAATTTCATCTCCCTTAAAAAAGACAAAATCTTTAGGAGAGGACAACATCCCCCTCAGGACTCCTCTTAGTTTATTTTTTCAAACACATCTTAAGATTGTAATGGGCCCATACATGCCCACATACTACAAAGATAGGGTAGTGTTGAAATTTACTTTCTTAGATTAAATCACTAGGGAAGTTTTAAAGGTTTTGTAACGGGCCCATACATGCTCACATGTCCACAATATAGGATGGTTTAAAATATTTCTTAGATTAAATCACATTAGGGAGTTAAAGGAATAGTAAGGACCCACATGTCCACATGCTAGTTTCCTAGGTACTTTAAAATTCCCCATGGTTGTACCAATGACATTTAGTTAATTAGATAATTAGGACTTGTAAGGATCAAGCGAAGTCCACATGCGACAAGGTGACACCTAAATTATTAAAAATATTGGCACACTTTCACTTGATTCACACACAAATTCACTACACACTCAGTTTCATCTCGAAACGTGGAGGTTAAATTAAGTTTCCTCCAAAGGGATTCTGAAACACCCCACCCTTTTCTTGACGAAACTCTCCACTCCCACTTAATTTCAATGAGATTGTCTCACAACCCCAATCTTTCAAACAACCACACCTAAATTTTTTCTAAAAAACTCACTAATTTTTCCTCCACAGGAGATGCCAAAAGATTTTTTTTAGTCTAGGTAGGATTTCGGGGATAGGTATCCAAATAACTCCCCGTTATCTGGTTCTCACATCTTCAAACAATAAAAGTTTTCAAATAGGGAACTTTAAATCCTCCAAGTCAAGTGTTCCTAACACCATAAGGCAGGGACATACCTGTGAAGGGTTGAAGGCCGAGGTCCGATTGTTCTGTGCATCCCCCCTTGAGGTACCCACCTCTTGGATGAGATCCAGCTCATGACCCATTTCTTAGGCCGAAAATATAAATTCCACACTTTGACTGAGGTAACTAGTGACCAAATTTTAGGACATCTACATAGGTGGAAAATGTGGGCTACAATTGCACCTTGATCAGATTTTGTGTGGCTATTGGGAAATATCGCCAACTCTTTCGGGATATGCACCCTCTACCGCTCATTATAACTGCTTACTTCATCCTTCACTAGTTCCTCTTTTGGTGGCTTCATAACCCACTATTGAGTGCTATTGGAAGGTCCAGTGTTGTTTGAGAGGAAGGACATTACATCTTTTAGGACACGAGCATTTATTTTTTTTTGTTCTCCCACATGGACAAAATCCATCTACCCAAATGTATGCTTATTTATCAATTTATTTATGTATGATGTTCTTGTGATTACATACGATTGTGAGATATATTGTGAAGGTCCAATTTATACAAAGTCTCTTGTTCATTAATTTCTCTCATCACCATTTCCACACATCCACCTTGCTAGTTGTACATCATAGGGGACCCACATAATCCCCGTCATTCCAGATACTTGCTAAATCTCCCTCCCA
This sequence comes from Picea glauca, assembly GCA_000966675.3. Lineage (NCBI taxonomy): Eukaryota > Viridiplantae > Streptophyta > Pinopsida > Pinales > Pinaceae > Picea > Picea glauca. Next base: position 52,347 of record JZKD02S1633201.1, read on the forward strand.
TTCTAGGGGGAGTTCCTAGTCTTTCCAACTCATTAGCCATACTTCCCCACACCCCTGTGAGTGCTACTGTCCTGGGATCAGATTTTCTTGGTTCCACTCTACTTGGGTCCACTTCCCAAGGTCAAACATCCCAACACTCTCCTTTCCACAGTAGCAGGGGGGCAACTTCTTCTCAAGGGGGAAGTACAAACCCACCTAATCCCCCTCAAGGGTTGGGTACGTAAAAATATCACACTATGGCTGGAACTAATCCTCTTCCACCACCTCAGATGCCATACTTGGCTTCCCTCAACATACTAGATCTAACTAAACTCACCAATGATCCAATATTGCATAGCCCCACATGGCCAACGATGCCTACCAAACTGCCTTCAGACATCCCCAAGTTTGAAGGAACACTGAGAGATGATCTCACCAACCATATCATCACCTTTCACTTATGGTGTTCTTCAAAAAACGTCATGGATGATTCCATCCAATTGAGGTTATTTCAACGTACACTCACTGGCCCATCAACTAAGTGGTATGTAGAAGAAAACTATGGGTCTCATGTGACCTTTGAATCCTTGGCCAAAGAATTCTTGACCTTCTTTCAACTACCAATTCATCATGACAATGGCCTCGAACTACTCTCGGAATTTAAACAAAACTCTGCCATGCACATCACTGATCACATTCATGAATGGCGTCGGTGACATAGTCTTTGCAAATTTGAAGCTACTCCACAATAATGTCTCAATTGGTTCCTCAAATCACTTGTTTCCCTCCTTGACAAAGATGTGGCCACCACCTTCCCCCAGTATGAAGAAGAAGCCATTAGCAAGGCCTAACAGTTCAAACTCATTTACTCACAGTCAGGGTACTTGTATACAGTACTACCTGATGCACTGAGACCCGTGCCATTTGGCCAGGACAAACCTGGGATGTCTCACTCAACAGATGGATTGATTGGTACCACTACACACCAAAATTCACATCCCCAACAACCACCAATGTATGGAACCCCTCAATACCCACCTGCATACGACGGACCCCTTTATTATAATCCTCCCCCTTATCCACATACATACCCCTTGAACTTTCCTCCACCCAGTAGAGGACCACCACCAGCACCCACAATATGCCTCATAGCTCAACCTAATTCCAGTACTCCCTCCACCTCTACTTACACCCTAAGCACTAGTGAAACCACCATGCCTTCCTATGCATCCTATGGATCATTACCACAACATACTTCGTACTTTCCATTTCCTGGTCCCCCCAAGCCTATTCCTTCATCACAAGGACAACCACATGTTTGGGTTAACTTTGTTCAACCATCTCCCGTTCAACAATACCAAAATTTTGAACAACTGAATATGACTAATCCATCCCATCAGTCGAACAATGCCAGAAAGAAAGGGAAAAACCAAAACAATAATAATCTTGGACTAGGAGGAAACCAGAACCAACCTGCAGGGGGCAACCAGAACCCTCAAGGGAGCAATAACAACAAATGCCAATGAAATAACAAAAACAATATTCAGACAAACTTCCCTTGTGCCCTTTGTGGTGAGTATGGCCATTATACTCACCATTTCCCCCAAATTGAAGACTTCAAACAGATGAAAGAATCTGGTAATGGACCACATCTGCCAACCCTGCCTGCCCCCTAGTAGGCCCCATAACAATATATGAAGCATCCACCCTCAGCCATGTTGAAAAAACGCATACCACATCAAGGGGTGATGAACACCCAATAAGAGATTCACCCTACCCCACCACAAGCAGTACCATATCACAACCTAGGCACTTCAGCAGATCGAACTATCCTCCTCATTAGTGAGGAAGAGGTCCTTCTACAAACATCCAGTCATCAATACATCGTACCCTCTGACCCAAATTCCACTACCTCATAGGCCACCCTAGTCATGGTTGGCCCACCTTTGATGATTTTGCGCCCTAATACTGAAACACCTCTTCGCATCCCTCGCATCCCATTTCTAAGGAATTTCCACAACCCTCAATTTAGGGCAACCCACAATTATAGTTAGGTCGATGACTTGGCCAAATCCCCCGCTGCCATGTCAGTCTTAGAAGTTCATAAAACCTGTCCTCCTCAACGGAAGTCATTACTTTCCACTCTAGGGGAAATCGACCCTGTCGATACTCGATTCATCACATTTGATCTCGATAGTGGAGAACCCCATCTCCCCTCTCTTGTCGCTTTTCAAATACCGGTTAAAATATGGAACATCATCGTTCACTGTTGCATCATTGATGAAGGTGCATCCACATGCATCATGTCCAAAACTATTTGGCTGAAACTTGGCTGTCTAGAGCTAATACCATCTGCTATTACTATGAGGACTTACAATGGATGACCCTTGTCAACCAAGGGGCTCTTCCAAAATGTCCCCATCGAACTCAGGGGAAAAACCATCCTAATTGACATTGAGGTTATCGATGCCCCACTTGACTACAATATTTTTTTTGGTCCTAGCTACATGTATGATATGAAGGCAGTCACCTCTTCTGTGTTTTGAACCATGATGTTTCCCCATAACGAAAATACCATTACCATTGATCAGGTATCCCATTATGAGCCTAACCCTTCATCCAACATCAACAACATCCTCCCTTTCGTCCACACTAATCTGGGCCCCATAATTTTTAAGGAGCCATCCTTACTAGGGACATATCATGGAGCACCACCACTCATCCATCCTTCCGCACTAGTATGTGTCATCTCCACCAAAGGAATGACAACTGAAGATACTCTCCCTCCCATTGAGGCCCCTTTCATCCCTGATGTCCCACTAGTCACATAACTCCTTCCTCAAGAATCTCCTCGACCTTGTTCAGCTCTACCCATTCTTGATCTTCCCCTCCCCCAAGGCCATATTCTGGTTTGGGAAACAATCCCCCAAGCCATTACCCAAATCCATTTCTTTGACCCCCCACTGGGTGTACAAGCTTTCCAAGTAGCCACAATGCTCACCCTTCCTAACATGGTGTTAGCAATCCTAGTATGGTATCTAAATCCACCTGAGATGGTCCCTCAACCATCCCTCCCTCCCCAAATAGAAGCAATCTCAATGTAGATTCCCATACTTACCCCCACCTTCCCACCCACACCCCCACTCATTAGCACCCCTTCTACAACTGGGGGAAGACAAAAAAAGAAGGAGCCCACTGCTCCACTTCCCCCACGTGTCCAACCTCCTTGTGCACTATGCGAGAAAGACATAAATCGCACCAACAAGTGCCCATCTTTCCCTGAGTTACGTAATCTCATTCAAATCCATCGAGCACTACCACCACTTGTCGCTTCCTCCAATATTGTCGCTATCTCCCAGAACACAAGTAGAAAAGTACTGTGAACCAAATTCACATGCACCATCTGTTCAGAATATCGTCATTACACACACCATTGTCCAACGTTACCTCAGTTTTGGCAGATGCTAACAATCGTACAGTAGAGCTTTCAGTAAGAAACCACCCCAACACATGTCACTAACATACATTATGTCACAACCTCAGTCAACGAACATATGAGATGTCCTTTCTCTCTATGTGAATCACTTGATCATTTCACATATCAATGTCCTATGATCATTGAATACAGACATCGCCAACTGGCCCTTATTCAAAATCATACACCCCCTCCTCCAGTAGAACTAGTGAGTACCCTTACCCCATCACTTGATATGGTTCATATATTTTCACCAGAACCTGAGGCACTCCCTGTAGTACCACCTCCAAGTGGCGATGAATATCCTCGAACTCTCCCCCCACCTATGTCGGATGAGCATGTGATGGCCCTACACCGGGGCCATCAAAATGGCATTACCTAGCCTCTCTCTCATCATCAATGAGCCTTGCCCCAACATAATCCTACCATCCTCATTCTCCTGCCCGCAGCTCTCCCCACAAAGGTCTCACCAGCCCCCGACGAGCTGATGCCCCAAAAATAGAAACCCTAATTCTATGTAGGAGGATACGAAAACCAACCTAAATCTTGTTAATCTCGACTCAGCTGCCTCGATCTCCTAGAATCTCCCAATCTCCTCTACAATCTCTCATCCACTCAATAAGACAACAGGTACAAATGAGGTGGCATTATGGGCCCTACATCTCTATATAGTCCATTTTTCCAAACTTCTAGACTCATTTCCAAGAGCTCTGGGTGTTCTTTTTTTGATCTGTCTTCAGCCACGGGATCAGGATGCTATCACCTACACCATTCTCTTCCCCAAGCCACTTTCCATCATCAGCCCCCAGGGGACGTTGTTCTCATATAATGCTCAAGTACACATGCTTACATTCACATATTATTGAATAACTGTTATATGATCTTTCTCTTCAGATATTTTTCATGTCAGGTATTCAGTTTTCATGTGTGTAGGTACATGATCATTACACATCAGTGGTATCCTTCTAGGTATATTATCGACACTAGCATGTAGTCATTCCATCCGATATCAAAATGCATCTCCTAGTCACACCCTCCGATATTTTCCTCTAGGATCCCTATATCTGGCTCTGTAGTACTGTCACCTCCACTGTATTTCGGTACTGACACCAGATAACACTCTTCCCCACATGAGTTGTCCCATTCATAGTCCCCTTAACACTTTGACACTCATGTTGTTTTCACCCTTTAGGGATGGGAGTCCAGATAGTCATACGCATCGTTGAGAACTAGCCACATACTCCTTCTCCTCATTTTCCTATCCTACCCAATGGACTCCCGAATTACTTCATCATGGTTCTAGTTTTGACTGCATCTCCGCAGTATCATTAACCGTCCATTTCACCCACCATTAGTTTTCCCATCTGTAGATTGTCCTCCATACATTTCCCTAATATAGAAACCTGCCTATGGGGCCCCCACCCTGCACTTTGTTTTCAAGCAGCTTCCACCCTCATCAGGCCAAGCTATCTTACACCAGGGCACCCATTTCTATATCTGCACAGTTATCCCAACTTATTTTTTATTCTTTTGGTAATTGTACAAATCCTTTTTCCACATTTTCATAGATTTTTTTTGTCACCTTTAGCGACCTTCATTTCCCCAGCAAGGAAACCCTTGTCACCCTTGGTTGGGGAATTTTTCACTTCTTGACATCAATGACATTATCCATAAACCCCAAGTATCCTACAACCCATACACCTTTTGATCTCTGTGTTTATCCATTTTTTCATGCCTCTGGCACAATTTACCATCATCTAGTTGTCCCCTTGACACTAGATTCAGTTTCATGGTTGCTACCACTTTACATCTCTCCCCAACCAATGACAGTCTTGAGTCTCACTACTCCTAGACTTCATCCATGTTACTCATCAGTTCTTGATTTTATCCAAGTGAATTCCATGAAGCCCTCCACTTCACAAATCTGCGTCTCCCTTTCTGTCGACATCAATACATTTTCCAGAAGGGCGGCTGTATCTTGACTCTCATTACCTTTACAATGAGGAGTATCAGATGACACAGGGAAAGCCACCATTTTTCTCTACTATCGTTGACCCCCTTAACATTCAACTTCAACACTATCTCATGTTACGGTGGGTCTTACTTTGTGACTATTGCAGTTTTTTTATCTTAGCTGAAGACCTCTGAAATTTGATAGACTATCAATGTCTGCACATTTATCAACACTTCCCATAGGTGTCCTTACTTATTTTTTCAGATCTTGTTCACCATTATAATTTTCCTCTGTTATTATCAAATTGCCCCCGAGGTCATTGCAGTGATCTACGTCCACAACAACTTCAGTCACTATATTTTGAGTTACATGACATGAGCATGGGGCATGCCCGCCTCATTTGTACATAGTTTTATTTTTTCCACAACCTGGGAAAAGCTTGGGTCCTATAGGTCCTCCTCTCCTTCCAATGGATCTCTCTTGATAATCCTCACAATGCTCTTTCTTACAAAGGTACTATCAGTAGAAGAAATAATGATGTATTTTGGATATACGTATGCTCCTAACCTCACACATCAGGGGGCATATGTTATCATTGAAATTTCCTCGGAAAATGGTTACATGAATCCAGCATCTCCAAACAACTATTAGTTCACCCATGGACCAAAAATTCATTTCCAAAAGGCCCAAAACTATACAATCAATAATAAAATCATCATGCGCTAAGACTACACAGGGAGTGCACACACATGTGCCATTCAGAAACGCAAGAAAAAGCGCACATTTTCACGATGTGTGACTGTGGAGGCATAAAACCGTGCATCCCTCAAAATGATGCATTTATGATATTGGTCGGCCTCCCACCCACTTCTGGTTCATCTTCCAAGCCGATTTGACATCCAAATCTCGGCTGAATCTGACTGGGTGGCTAGTCAAAGGCCTAAGGGTGCCCTAAATGGCCCCTTGTTCACACTAAAAGTTGGTTGAATAATGTCTCAAAGTTATGCTATAAAAGGAAGCCATGGGTGCACTACATTTTCAAGGAATTCATTTGTATTGTTATGTTGCTAATATTCTCTTGGAGAATCCTCTTTCCTACTCAAGAGTATGCTAGCACCATTGCACTTAGCCATTCATATTACCTCTAGAATGAATGTTCTTTGGATTCTCTTCACCATTTCATTCTAGTTCCTCATTTGTAATAAGAGCTCAATATTTGGGGTCTAAGAGGCCTCCCTTGGAGGAAGAGGGGACCCAAAGCCTCCCTTTCTCTTCGGTGTTTTCTTTCCACTAATACAATCCTTTCCATTGGTTGCATGAGTCTTGTTTGTTACTTGTTCTTATGTTCTTATGCACTATAGTTTAATTGTTTTTATCATTCTTAGTTTAATTCTTTGCTTATCTTTTATGCTTTGTCTTTCTAACCCTTTCCTTCACTGTTGTCTTTCCTAGATGACCCAACTGGGCTTGTAAGCACCATTATTTTGCTCATTTGGGTAAAAAAAGAGGTGCAACAGGTGTGTTTGTAAATATGAATGTATCGATGCGCACAGTTACTAACACACTGTGCAAAATAATATAGTTGATTCATGCGGTGCATCATGTATCATAACAGATCGATGCATTAGAGGTACTGAGATGCACCCCTGAATAGCTAAATAATTTTACATGGTGCATCAATAAGCACACACACCGGTGCATTCCTCTTTACCTACACACCACCGAGGAATTTAAAATTATGTTGCATTGTGCCATATAAATTTATAGGGGGCATTGACCATGGTGCAAGCCAAATGTATCGAACACACCTCGCAGAATTTTATTTTATTTTTTAAACAATGAAAAATTGACTCAATTTTAAATTTTAATCCACCAAAAAATTAAGTTATAAAGAAACAAAGATATTACCTAGAATTTTTATCATCGGGGAGGCATGATTGGCACATAGTAAAAAAAACAAATTTTCCCACCGTTTGGAAAAATTCGAAAGAAACTCACACAACAACAGACAAAAGGAAGGCAAGCAAGGGAAACAACTATGACAGGGCACTTCATAGAGACAAAAGTGGCACCGATACTTTTGAACTCTACAACACTAAAAATGGAAAAATGAATTTTATCGTTGGTAAATTTCTTTTTATTAAGCCCTATTTTGTTGCACTCGACCACTGAATGCACTGGTTCTACAATATTTACATAGCGCATCGTATAATATTTTTTTACATATAACCCAAAGACAGTGCACATCGTGCATTCAATTACTATCCAGCGAACCGATGTATATATTGTTCAACACACCGGTGAGTCTATGTTGCATAGGGCACTGGTTATTAAAAAGAAAAGCAAACCCTAACACGGTGCTCCCTTTGGAGCAACGGTGCACCTTGGTGCATCAATAGACTATGGAGTTCTCCAACATATGTTTTTTGAAATAATCCTACAATGGTGCATAAATGTTTTTATTTAACCATGTCACGGTGTGCTCTAGTATTAGCAACATCAGTGAGTCTAGGTTTAACATGTGCACCAGATAATATTTTTTTAAAAATAACCCTATCACGGTGCATCCCAAAAGAGCATGTGTGTTGACTGGTACGTTAGTATACCATGGAGCACACCATAGTAAATTTTTCAAAATAATCCGACGATGGTGAGTATTTTTTTATTTAATCATATCATGGTGTGGTTATTGATGCAATGCCCAATTCCAATGGTATAAATTTTGCATGATTCCGACACATGGAGCTCAAGTTATGGCCTCCACAAGATCAAAACTCAGCCACTGTCAATCAAAATTGATGGGAAAATATCAGCCCTTGGATTAGTTTTCATTCTTTCGTTCATAAAATTTGACCTTTTTTTCTAAATTATATCCCACATGCATTGGGATATTATATTCTTCATAATATATAATACTAAGTGCCTGATATACTTACAAAGAAACATGAGAAGAGAAGAAATTATGGAGCTTGGAGGATTCAACCCTTGGAAAATTGTCGAATAAAATAATAATTTTGGAATCCTGTCATCATCCATCTCATGCCATGTCATCAAGGAGTCACACACATGTTTCATCAAGGGAATGGTCCACCTCATCACCATGTTTCATTGCACAATTTTTTTCCATATGTCACGATCCTCAACTTACCATGTGTCATATTATCATTCGCTAGTTTTCATGTCTTGAAATAGTTGAAATATTGTAACTGAAAAGAGTATTCTATTTATTATTGATGTATTATTCATTAGATCAATCCCCTTTTATGGATTGATCATGTCGGGCAGTGTAAATGACCAAATCCCATTTTGTGGATTGGTTAAAGACTAAATGCAATATGAAAAATGAGAAGTCGTCCCCCAGAATAAATTAAGGTGGTTCTAACCACCCAGAAAGAGAAGTCAGCTTGCCAGTGAAAAGACACTTCCTTTCAGCACCTACCAAATTGTATAAATAAATGAGGCCAATGGCTCATTTGTTCACTCACTCACTTGATCATCTAGAGCACAAGTTTGGAGCTGCAGTTGTAGAAGAAGGAAGAGAGAGAGAGGCACATTACTTGGGAGAGGAATTTATATAGTGCTTGGTTTATTCTCTTGGCATTGTATTGGCTATCTATATTAAGGAATTTTTTGCTAGGTTTTCTCCCCCATGAGGGTTTCCCAAGATAAATGATGTGTCTCTTGTGAATGTGCTTTTCTCAATGATCTTATTTATGCTATGGTTATCTAGTGAATTGAAAAGAAACCTAATACTATCTTAAACTCTAACATGGTATCAGAGATAAGATGAAGAAAGAATATTTCACAAGAAGAAGAAAAAAGTCATTGTTGTCATACATGAAAATTACAACTTTTTATTAAAGTGGAATTTTATCCCAAGAGCCATCTAGAAAAGTGTGCCCTATCCCAAGGAACTCTTTGGCACCTTCATCACACCTTTTCAGTGGTTAGATCTCTCGGAAAGTGAAACCCTATTTTTCTCCAGTACAAGAAGTACCAGAAAACCAAAAGTACCAGAGTACCAGAAGTACCAAAATTCAAAAGTACCAGAGTACCAAAAATACCAGAAAACTAGAAGCACCAGTCCAGAAATCCATTGATCAAGTTTGAAGGGGGAAAATTGAATTTTTTGAAATCTAACCACAACATGTTACTCGCCTCAGCCAAGCTCACTGCCTGGTAAGTTCAAAATTCAATTTTGAGCACTTTCATTTTTTGGTCATTTTCCTAGCTCCAGGTAAAAAAAGTCTACAAGCACTAAGCTTTTTGACAAGCTAGAAGGTGTGGAAAACTTTCATTCCTGGAAGTATAGGATTGGAATCATTCTTGAAGAGAATGAACTAGAAATATTAATTAAAGAAGATGTACCAGAACCCGCCGATGTTGTAGCTAAAGAAAAACACCAAAATGACATAATTAGGGCCAAAAGAATCATTCCAGATTCTATCGAAGTTCACTGGATTCCTTAAGTGTCTTCAAAGAAGAATCCAAAAGAAATTTTTGATTCCCTAACCATATTATATGAAGGAAAGAAGATAAATCGGAAGATGAATCTAAGAACTCAACTCAAGAATACAAGGATGCAGAAAGGAGAATCAATCTAGGAATATTTCTCTAGAATATCACAATTCAAAGAATAGCTAGAAGAAATTGGAGATACTATAGATGAAAATGAATTCATAATGACAACCCTTAATGGTATCACAAGACCTTGGGATGCATTCATCCAAACTATTTGTGCCAAAAAGAAGAAACTACAATTTGACAGTCTTTGGGAAGAATGTATTCAAGAAGAATCAAGAGTAGCTAACCGAGAAGATTTTCTATCAAGAGATGAAGATCAAACCCTAGATCCTCACACTAAATGAGGAAGAAATAAGTCTTACTTCCAGAAAGAAACTCATAAGGATTCTCACCCCCCAAAAAAATTCATACATAAAGAATCTCAACCAAGGAGATTCTAGAAGTTTTAGAAAGGACAAAGAAGAGGAAAATTTTTCTCATCCTACCAATGTTACCATTGTAACAAGATGGAACATATTATGAAACATTGTCTAGATAGACGAGAAGAATACACGAAGAAAAACAATAGGTATCATGCCCATGCAATTGAATATGAAGAGACACCCACAAAGATGATAAAAGAACAAATTGAAGACTATGTTTTAATCTTGGCCCTCTTAGGATCAATATCACCTGGTGAGGACACTTGGCTCATTGATAGTGGTGCTTCCAACAACATGACAGGTCAAAGAGACATTCTCTCTTGCCTTTCAGAAAATATGTTTTCTTAGAAAGTTACACTTGGAGATGATTATCAATACCTTATCAAGGGAGTAGGAGAATCAAATTACAAGCTTAGTTTAGGGACTCCAATGAATATGAAGGATGTACTCTACATAATAGGTTTGAAAACGAACTTACTCTCCATATCAGCTTTAGAAAAGAAAGGCTTCAGAGTTTCCTTTATATATGGATAAGTTCTTATGTGGGCCAAAGGAAAAATCATGGAAGAACGAATTGTTATTGGAAAAGAAGAAGGTGGCTTGTATAAGCTAAAGGGTCACTCAGAAGAAGCCATGACCCACTCCATTGAGAATCCATGTGAACTTTGGCATATAAGATTAGCCCACATCAACTACAAGGCATTACCATATGTAAGCAAGGCAGTCACATGTCTACCAGAACTCAAGGTTCACCATGAAGGTGTCTGCAATGGATGTGCACAAGGGAAGAACATCAATAACCCTTTTACGAAGAGAGATGGTAAAGAAGGAGTCTTATAACTCATTCACTCAGATGTGTGTGGCCCAATGCCATCATCCTCCATGAGTGGGTATGTATACTATGTATCTTTTATTGATGACTATTCTCATAAAACCTGGGTTTACTTTTTGAAATCAAAAGATGAAGTGTTCAGTAAATTCAAGGAATTCAAATCCTTAATAGAGAGTATTTCTCAAAGAAATATCAAGATACTCAGGTCAGATAATGGAGGAGAATACACCTCAAAATAGTTTGTAAAATTTTGCAAAGATGTTGGGATCAAGAGGGAGCTCACCACTCCCTACATTTTCTAACCTTAATTTGCACCAGACATGCATACCTGGCATCAGTCCATCCCACTTTCCATTTTTGACAAGCCACCATTGAACAAATCTTCTAAAAATACATCCTTTTGAATATGTATCTGCCCTTCACCACTATTGATCACGTATATACACTAGCTGACCCATTACAACCCGCATATACTGACAAAAGCACAAAAAATAGAAAGTTGCAGACGGAATACAAATTTCCGGGTAATTTCCTAAACCATTTGACCACCCATAGTTGGTCACTCAACTAGATAACTACTCTATTTTAGCCTATAAAAGGAGAGGTAGCGGTCCCATTCAAAGAGAAAAAAAAAATAAGTGCAAAGAAACTCTGCCCTTTTTGTATTTCCCTTGCCCCAATTTTTTGCAACCATTTTGTGAGAACTGAAGAAGAGAAACATATGTGGAAGTAGTTGTTGCATAGTTGAAGAGGAGCCTAGGATTAGATTTGAGGAGCAGTAGCCGATCTCACCATTGTAAGTGACTTTTGTGAGGTTAATAAAATGAATTACTTTTCCCGTCCCACCATATGAGGTGTTCAATATTCAGTTTTGATTTATATTTTATTAGAACATCTAACCCACTAATTTATATATAAGATGAATGTTCGTAGTTCTTTGTTTGTATATTTGTGAATGCAGGTTGGATTTGGGAGGAGACTTGCACTCGAGGAGCAACCGAACACAAAAGGATAGACACCAAATGCAGAGTTCAAGGTAGAGTTACTGAATCCTTTTATCCTTATATTTTATGCATGAATGTGGGGTGTATGTTGGGAGAATAGTAAAACGTAGGAGACTTTAGACAATTATTTCTACATGCATTACAAAACCCTTAGTGCTAGTCCGTAGGAGGTTTTCTCACCCACATCAGAATTGGCGACTTTACTGGGGAAGATCTCTAGGGTTTTTTGGGGATACTTTTTGGGTGTCTTAAATTGGTTTGATTACCTTTTTCTGAGTTTTTGCAAGAGTCTGATTTTGTAGGGATTCTGGTCTTCCATACCATTACTCCCTTCTTTGATTGCTTGACTGTTGTTTTCCTTTTATGGAATTTATAGAGATATACGTGGCCTGTACAATTCCTTCACGCGTATATACGTGCTCTACCTTTAGACAACCCGTGGACATATGCTAGCTGTTGAAGTGTCAGTAGCGTGCCTGCGTTTAGAAAATATTTTTTTTAAAAAGGAGAGGCAATCATCCTCTTCCCTATCAGAAGTGATCTTTCTCAAGGGTTTTCTTGATCTAGTCTTGGTCTTTTTTGTTGCAGTCTGTAGCCTAGGTATAACCTCAAATTATATTTTCTTTATCAAAATTATCCTTGCATTTTCTTTATCAAAGTAAGTTTCTATGTCTTTAAGGGATTCTGGTTTTCAATACTAGTACTCCCTGCCTGATATGTTGGATTATAATTTTTCTTTCTTGAGAAGTTACAAAGGTGTATGCGGCCTACAGGCATACATATGTGTCCTACCTTTGGACAGACCACGTACATACGCTAACTGTTGAAGTACCAGTAGCATGCCTGTGTTGAGAATTTTTTTTTTTAATAAGGGGCAGTCATCCCTTCCCTATCAGAAGTTGTACTTCCCAGGGGTTTTCTTGATCCATTCCTAGTCTTTGTTATAATAGTCTGTACCTTAGGTTTGACTTCACTTTATCTTTTCTTTTTTCAAATATATCTTGTGTTTTCTTTATAGGGCTTGAGAGAAGTCTGTGAGTCTTTTCCAATCAGCCTTTTTGGGTTTGGTCAGTGACTCCCTGCGATCCGCAGGTGGGCCAGAAGACATTTCTGGGTTTTTTATTGTCTTTATTTTTCCCCTTTTGCTTCAGAAAAGAAGAAAATAATACATTTTAAAATTTCTTGTTTTGGAAGCATAATAAAAAAAATATAGATTTCACTTTCTTTGTTTGGTTAAGTAGTTGGTTGTTTTCATTAATAATCAGGAAAAATAATGATTTCGTAAGTTCTTGGCTGATTGAATTAGGACAATAAGTAGCTAGTCGAGCAAAATCTTGTTTTGAATTTTCTGTTAAAATATCTTAGAAAAAAAAGGAGTTTGAAAAGTTGGTTAAAGAGTTTAAATGTGCAAATCTGAATTTGTCAAGAAGAAGTAATTTTGTTTATAGATTTTTGTTTGTTTTCTTCTTCATCTCCCAAATACATCACTAGTTTCATTTCCACTTCCTTTGACTTAATACAAACCACAAAAATTAATGATTAATTAAAATCAACTAGACTTTATGTTTGTAGGGTCCATCAACTAGTTTAGGCTAGAACCTTGATTTAGGATTGGAGAGGAAACTCTTCAAGGCTACAAAAACAAACATAAAAGTTTATGCTGGGGAGTGCTAAAAAGTCTAGTATCGTGAAAGTTATCTGGGACCCCCCTCTAACAAAGGGGCTAAACATAAGTTCGCGTGTGGAAAGGTAGCAGAGATAACCCCTCCAAAGATGGACCAAGTATTGCGTATAGAGGGCTTATCTTTGGATTTCATTGATCGAATTTGCCACAAGGCTTTGTGGGTCTCAAATATGTTCGAGGTCCTCAATCGTCTTCCAGAACACTTGATTTCGATACCCTTTATAGGTTTCAGGCTTGATACCCTGCTCATTGGGCTCCACCCGACTGTCGACTGTACCCACCTGGTGTTAGGAACCAAATATCAATATAGCATAGAAAAACCTCATAAAAAGTACTCTACGCCTGGAAAAAGAGACAATTTCAGATAATAAGCCTCTTGGAGTGGGCAACCTCCTTTTACCCCACTTAAATGTTCAAGTACAAGATGATTCAAAATGAAAATGTCTCCTTGGTATATATAGGAGACTGGGAGGTATAATTACAACTAATGGCCTAAAG
>JZKD02S1633201.1:71832-89450 GCA_000966675.3 Picea glauca
GTATTCGAGTTGCACTTGCACCGGTAAGTTTCTTTAGTGTTGGTTGGTGTAATTGTTCTTCCAACTAGCTAGTGATCTTCTTGTCTTATCTCATAGGGACTTTTTCTAGTGTGTGTTGGTTCTTGAACATTAATAGAAAGCCCTAGTGTGTTATTGATATTCTCACCCAGTGGAGAATCAGGAGCTCCACTGATCATGGAGGCTTCCTGGCCTATCGTCGGTTAATTTGGAGCCACCCCCACCACTGCTAAGGTGAACACTAGACCAACAAGGGTATTTTGAGGTGACCGAGTCATAGGAAACTGTTCCTGACCTATCTTTGAGAGAAGAACATTCAATTTTGGAGGAGAAAACCATTTCAAACCTTGGAGTGGAAGCTCTTGGTCTGTACGAACCTCCAAACACTAATCTATCAATGCCCATCGTCATACAGGTTTATCCTTACGAGCGCCCGATAATGTCACAAGCAGCAATGGAAACAAATGTTGCAACTTCTTCAGGGAATTTTCATATTCCCTCTATGACTGTCACTACAGGAGGTGTTCCACCTCCTAACTAACCATCGCCAGTCCATACCACCATGTTCTTGACTACCTCTACCTAGGGCAATGGTTTGATTCCATCTATCACGGCGACCATTGCTCCTTTCACCTAGAGTGCGACAAGCCCTCCATTATCATACGAGATGCTTGGCTTCGATACGAACTCTATCCTTTCCTACTCCACTCTACAGACTTTAGGTCTAGGGGGAGAGATCTCTAACTCTCCTCTGCAAGGATCCATGGGGGGAAATTCCTCTTTCTATAATGCTTTTTGTTACAGAGGGGGTCATATACCTCCTTCATCCCCTTCGCTCAGAGATGCTCACCAACATTTCGTCGTGTTGAACGTAAAATTTAACTTGTTTGCAGAAGGTAGTCAAGGAATTCCTTCTTATAGCATGTCAGTAGGTTCGACACCATTCTCTTTGTTTGGTTTGTTTAGTAACAAAACTTTCTCGTCAACTGTTGTCTCGGTCAAAGGAAACCCTACTTATGGACAAGAAAATCCTATGTAGGGTACCATTACTGCACATGGGGAAAACCCAGGAATTCCTTCCCAAAAGGACCTTGGAATCTGTGCAGGGATCGGTTCCCTCGTCAGGGATGTTGACCAGGGTAAACCCCTTCCATAGCCAATGGAAGCCCGGGAAAGGCTCAATACCTATTCCTGTCGGATCGGCAGGGGACAACCCTTCCCAAAATCCCTGGAATTGAATGCAAGCCCAACTTTCTATGTCCTATTACGGGAGTCAATCGATGATGTCTCAAGAAGCACAGAATCCATATGTTGGTCATGGCCATGGTTTTTACCAGAACCCTAGCCAACAACCTAACCCTTCCTGGAAACCTAGTGTCATTCAAACTCCAGGCTCCTTTTTCCATGGTTATAATCAACAACCCAAACTACCATTTCTGGGGACTTTGCATTTGCCAGAATTGACAAGGTTGTTGAATGACCCTATCTATCACGATCTGCATTGGCCTTCTATGCCAACCAAGTTGCCTTTGGACATTCCAAAGTTCGAAGCTAAACCTAATGAATATCCAGGCGATCATGTGACTACCTTTCATCTTTGTTACTCATCCAATTCGTTGAAATATGACTCCATACAGTTGTGTTTGTTTCAACACACTCTCATCGGGTGTTCTACGAAATGGTACATTGAGATCGATCTCTCAAGATACTCTTCCTTCGCTGAATTGAAAATGGATTTCTTAAACCATTTCCATTTACCTGTGAGATACGATGTTGATAGTGAATTGTTGGCCAACTTTGAGCAAGCAAAGGCGGACGATCACATCCGAGAATGGAGATGTCATAAGAGTTTAATAAAAGTGCCAATCCCACCAACATTCATGGTTGAGTGGTTCCTTAAGTATTTAGTACTCCAGTTATCCAAAGACATCACAACGTTAGGAGTGTTTTCCATAGAAGATGCAATAATGAGAGCTCAATAGCTAGAGTTGATTTACTCTTAGTCTGGTTTACTTTACGAAATTTTTCCAGATGCACCGTGGTCAATACTTGACAAGACCAGACAGAGAGTTGGACCACATGCCGATGGTATAGTTGGTTCATCACAAATGAAGTCCGTTGATCAGATTTCAAAACAATTGCAACAATTGTCGATACAACAGAAAGAGGCCAGCCAGACCACTGGTCCAGCTGCCCCCCCTACCCAAATGTTGGATCTACACAGTGTGCAATTGACAAATCCAAAGGCCACCCAAAAACTTGATGGAAAGAAGAAACAACGAAAGAAGGGTAAGGGGGATAATAAACCTACCAATAATGTTGGTGGGGGAAACACAAAAAAGAATATGTTGAAGTATCTATGTAACCTGTGCATGGAAGACCACCCAAATCACCTTTTCCCTCGGCTTGTGGAGGCCCAAAAGTTATTGGCGCAGCAATAGCTTGTTGTGCTCATGAACCCATTTCAACATGGGAAAAATTTAACTCAAGCCTCTTTGAGCACGGATGGGGGAAGTCAAGGACCCCCTCCATCTTCGAATAATCCTTCATCCACGAATGTGTATATGATGAAATGTGATGCCTATATATTGACTAGATCACATGATTACAGAATGAAAAACACCTCTGAGAAGAGAAAAGAAGTCGAAAACCCACCTCTTCCTCTCTAGATCGAGAAGACATTGGGAGAAATAATGACACACATCCCAAAAGGTCCATTCAAGAAATATTCTCACAATCCAAATGCAAGGGCTGCCCAGAACTACTCTGTGGTGGAGGATTTTTCTAAAACCCCTTGTGCGATGTCTGTTTTGGAGGTCCTCTAGAGTTTCCCTTCTCAAAGAAAGGCTCTGTTAGCCACCTACTGAGACTTGTAATCCAGGTATGATCATGCTTTATACGATCGAATTAAAATCTCATCTCCCTTACCACATGGAATTTCAGATAGTAGTGTCTTACCCCACAAAAAATTTTACCTGAAACATTTTCCACACAGTGGTTCATGAGGGTGCCTCGACATGCATGATTTTATTGGCGTGTTGGAATACCATTGGCCAACTTGTTTTGTCTCTGTCACCAAATCTTCTTACCTCTTTTGATTGTCATTCATTATGACCACATGGCATCAAATCCTCTTTCCCCATGCAGTTAGGGGGGAAGACCATGTGCGTCGAGGTTGAAGTGTTCGAAGCATCTCTCGACTACAATCTCTTTTTATGAGGGAGTTGGACCTATATTATGCAAGTAATAGTCGCTACAATTTTCTGGGTCTTGTTGTTTCCACATGAGTTTCGGATCATGACCATTGATCAATTGTCTTTCTCCCATCCTAACCTTCCATCAGGGGCATCCACAGTCCCGATGATTAATAATCCTCAACCCAACATCATCAACATAGGGGTTGGTTTGTGCCCACCTTTGATGGGTACTTTCAATTACCCGCCTCCTTCCGACGATGTTAAGTTCATATCAGACCAACCTAAGGTTGAGATTTTTCAAGTATCATCATTTCGTATGACTTACTTCAATGATTTGTGGACTCTTCCTTCCCCATCAGCCACGATGGAAGGGACAAGGCACCATGGTATTTCCATTCCCTTGTCCACAACAAAATTTACGTACTCAATAGTCCAGCAAGATTCCTCTGACCTTGATCTGACTCTTGCACAGGAGTTAGATCTGATTCTTGAGCCTAATTGAGCTCAAGGTTCCCTTTCCAATATTGATTCTTTATAATTAGTCTTTCCTTCAGACGAAGTGATTATTGTAGCAATGACTAGTCCGGACAGAACCTGGGATGATGTCCATCACATATCTTATTTCCTCCCAGAGTTAAGAATAATTGAAGCAGGATAATTCACTTTGACTATGACTGGAGATAGGTCTTGTCCTATCAATCCCTTGGATATACACATTGTTTACGTCGAGGGTAATATGGAAACCATTGCTGAAACAATACCTATTGGTATCTTCAGATCCCCTGGCATCATGGAGAATATTCTTGTCAAAGTTGATTATTCCCCCAAGGAGATTCGAATCTACACAGATTTATTTAAAGAATTCCACGACGTTTTTGCCTAGTTTTATGAGGAGATTCTAGGAATTGATCCAAGAATCATCGAACAAGAAATCATGAAATATCCTGATGCTAAGACAGTCTGTAGAAGCTTCGTCTAGTCAATACTAAGAAAGTAGCAGCTATTAAGGATGAAGTAGAGAAACTGCTCAAAGAAGGTTTTATCTACCCCATCCATTGAACTCAATGGGTGTCAAATCCCATTCCAGTCGACAAAAAAAAGGGTACAATTCATGTATGTACGGACTTCCATGATTTAAACAAGGCTTTTCCAAAGGATAATTTCCCCACACCATTTATTGACCAGATAGTCGATGAATGCACAAGTTGCAAGGCCTTTTCTTCAATGGATGTTTTTTCGGGATACAATCAGATACAGATCAAACCTGAAGACCAACACAAAACCACTTTCATTTGTCTGTGGGGTACATTCGCTTATCGGAAGATGCCTTTTGGTTTAAAAATTGTTGGAGCTACCTTTCAGCGGGCCATGTATTTTTCTTTACATGATAGAAAAAAAATAGTCGATCCTACCTTGATGATTTATCATTACGATATCGTAAGAGAGATGATCATCCCACACACCTTCGTCTTATCTTTGAGCGATGTCACTACGACCAGATTTGCTTGAATCCAAACAAACACAGTTCTTGCTTTACGTTAAGTCGTTTGCTAGGTTTCATAGTTTCAACAACATAAATCATGGTCAATCCTCTCAAAGTTGAGGCAATAGTTCAGGTGCCTCCACCGCGCACAATCCTTTAGCTTAAGAGTTTATAGGGAAAAGCAAACTTTTTATGGCATTTCATTGCAAACTATGTTGAGATCACAAATGGATTTATGTGTTTACTAAAGAAGGATGTTCCTTTTCATTGGGACAAAGCCACTCAATGCTCTTTTGAAGCTTTGAAACATGCCCTCACGATTTCCCCTCTACTTCGGCCTCCCAATTATAATAAATATTTCTTATTGTACTTGGTTGTGGTAGAGTCGACCATCGGTATGGTCTTGGTTTAGGATCAAGATGATTTTCTCTCAGAATATGTAATTTGTTACCTGATTTGAGGCCTGGTTGGACCGAAACTCAATTATTCCCACATTGAAAAAATTGCGTTGGCAGCAGTTCATGCTATCCAACGATTCCATCATTCTATCTTGTTTCGAAAGACCACTGTCATTTCCATTGTGAATATGTTTCAATACGTGTTGAAACGACAAGTAATTGGAGGAAATATTAGTAGATGGATAGTTTTCCTCCAGGAATTTGATTTACATTTTGTTTCGGAAAAATCCAAAAAGTCGTTGGTCTTTGCGGAACTCATCTTGAAACTTCCAGTCGAGTCAAGTGATGTTATGCTCGAAGAGTCGCCTATTAAAGGAGACATGTTTTTTATTGGGCTTTCAGAACCATAGTATGGATATGTACTTGTCTATATCCAAACTTTGAAGTGCCCCACCTCTACTTCTCATGATGAGCATTACTGTATATGCCACCATGCCAAGAACTATCTCATACTCGAGGACACTTTGTATTGTCGAGATGTAGATTACATCCTTCGCTGATGTCTCACTCATGAAGAAGCATAAATCACACTTAACGATTTCCACACTAGATCATGTGGTGGTAATTTGTCTGGGTTGGCAACAACCCAAAATATTCTACGAGCCAGTTACTTTTGGCCGACATTAATCAAATATTGTGTTGAATTGGTCAAGAAGTTCCACCTATGTTAGATCTTCTCTCGGAAGATGAGGGCACACAACACTTCCATATTTCCCATCATTACCATTGGTCCCTTCACCAAGTGGGGGATTTATTACACTACATGCAACCCCCCTTCATTAAGGGGGCACTGTTATATCATCGTAGTAGTAGACTACTTCACCAAGTGGGTCGAAGCTATGCCAACGTTCAAAGATAACGAAGAGACTGCAACTCTCTTTTTGTTCAACCAGATAATAGAAAGGTTTGAAATTATGAGAGATATTTTCATTGACCATGGAAGTCACTTTCAGAACAAAATGATGACTGAGTTAACGTCAAATATTGGGTTGAGGCAAGAGAATTCATCACCCTACTACCCACAAGAAAATGGTCAGGTGGAAGTTGTGAATAAATCTCTTAAGACTATTCTACAGTGAATGATCAATTCAACCAAGTCAAATTGGAATTTGATTTTGTACTCGGCATTATGGGCCTATCAAACATATGTCAAGATTTCAACTGGTTTCTCACATTTTCAACTCATTTACGGGCTGGAAGTAGTCTTGCCTATAGAGTGCCAGATCCTGTCTCTAAAGTTGGCAATACATTTATTTCCAGACACTTCACCACTTGAAGAGTGTTTATTATTCCTCGAGCAACTCAATGAGTAGCGTAGTGATGCAGCCTTGGCTAACGAGGCTCACAAAAAAAAATTCAAGTGTCAGTATGATTAGTCCGTTCATTCTCAGATTTTCTCGGAAGGCGACCTTGCCTTGTTCTATGACCAAGATAAGGACCCCCTGTCGGCAGGCAAGTTCAAACCCATGTGGTTCGGACCTTTCATCACGAAAGAGGTTCTAAAGAAGGGTGCTTATCGTCTGGTGGACTTTGAGGAAAATTCTTTGGAGGACCCTAGAAATGGGCTCTACCTCAAGAAGTATTAATCGTAGGTGGTTCACCTCGGGTGACTTCTGGTAACATATGTATAGTTCTTGTACATTTGCTTTTTTAGTTTTTGTCTTTTTAGTTTTATGGATGTGTCTCTTTTTATGTCATATTTTTCACTATGGAATATGTCAAGTGAATCAAAGGTGTTTGTTGGGTTTGCGGTTGATGCTAGCTAGCACACTCGGAGGCTTGCTTCCGCAGCTTGGGTTATTTTCACACCTCAAGGCTAGTTGTTATCTTTAGGAGGTATCTGTTTAGGTGATGCCACAAGCAATGTTGCAGAATACAACATAGTTTTAAAGTTGCTTCTTGATGCTTTGTCGTATGGTATCTCTCACCTCCCATTCTACTTAGATGCTCAGCTAGTTTTGTCTCAGTTAAATGGGGTTTACCGCATTTACGATCCTACTCTACACCGACAATTCCTTAGGGTACGTCTCTTAGAATGAATCTTTGATTACATTACGTATATCCATGTTCTTAGGAGATTGAATCAAATCACAGATACTATAACTAATCATGTATTAGATTGGCATATTTCACACATGTAAGAAAAAGCACACACATGCACATGTAAATACATTTGTAAAGTAGATGTAATCCATAAGTCATAAAAAGATGTAAAATAGAGTACATGGGTGGGTGCAAGTGCCTCAAAAATAGGTCTAGTCAGAGTCATGGGGCTTATGCCCTAAAAAATATACAAAAAGGTTCCCTCAGCATGTAAGTAGTCTAGCCTAGCTAAGGGCGGGGACTATTGGCCCTACCGTAGTGAACAACGACATTGGCCAAATGTTGTAAGAGCTAGACCCAGGCCCGTTCTACCCCAACTACGTGAGGTTGCATCGACGGTGGAAGATCCTCAATATCCTCCATAGGAACTCTACGAGTGAACACGATGAGATTCCGCTCTACCCATCTCAATACTCTCTTAGCCTCTCTGGCTGGAGGCCCTATTGCTATAGTTGGTCCTGCCTTTGTTTGAGGACGTCGCTTAGTCCTCGAGAAGTCTGCTAGATGCATGGTCCCACATCTATATATAATAGATACATATGTGTTAGATAATCTGGTATACAAAGAAATGATATATGTGAAAAAACATAAAAATTAAATAACTTTGAAAAAAAAAATTACCCATATCTCGTCACTCCTCTACGGGAGGTACAGGCATGTGAGGATCTCTAGAAAAGTTTATCTCAGCATAGGGGTAGTCATCTATGGCTGAAATCTGTTGTGCCCACCAGGAAAAAAACTTGTAATCAAAGGCCTTGATGGTCCTCCCTCCCCCCTATCATGGCAACAATGTCACACACTTGCATAGCACTGGGAGAGAGGCCTTGTGCCCTCGTTTCATCTCTCTAGGACTGATACTAGGTACCCTCTCAAAGAAGAAATAGAAAATAATAGTCCCAAACCCAAAGTTTTTGTGTCTTTGCATACAACACTCTGTCAGTTGCCTCTTCATGCAATCTAGTAAGGTGGTGCTCCAGTCAAAAATTTATGCATTTAAGCACTAAACCACACAATGCGTGTGCACTCGGGAATCCTAATATAAAGCCACAGATCAAGTGATCTATCCAATAAGTATAACTATCTCTTTTAGTGGTAGGTTAGAAATCTTGTTTATCGGCACCTGAGTGACCACTTTGTCTGTGCCAGCTTCGCAATGGAGTCCAATCAACTGTGCTATGTTGTGAGGCCCAGGAGGAAAAGTGTGAAAGTTGACTAGTTCCCCTCTCCTTGAGAGGCAAGCAAGAAAGTAGATATCTTCAGTTGTTGGAGTCAATGACTGTCCCTCAAGCATGAATGCCTCTGCGTCAGGGTGCCAGTAATATACCAAGGCATTCAATATCCTGGGTTGTTCCCGCATGAATGGACACTGGAATAATTTCAAAAAAACACATTGAGACAATGTGGTAGTAGCATCAGGGTCCTCTCCGACCAAAAAATCAATTTCCTCATGCTCCCTCTCTCTCAAATGAACATGTATCCTACAATTGACAAAGTTCATGGGGGATTAACTCTTGCATTTTTTAATTTTTCCACATGTTGGAGGGTATACACAGGCTATGTTATACACAGTCATGTATGCCCGTATGCAGTGTTTTCTCTACACATGGGCATACACATTCTGTCATAAGACAACCCATGTATACGTAGGGCCGACATTTTTAAAGGTTAGCGTGCCCCCAAAAAACAAAAAGAAATGTACAAAGGAAGAATTGAAATGCAAGAGGGGCTAGTACGTACTTACTTGGTCCAAGCAGAAGTTCGTTTCGTCTACTGAAGATCTCAGAATCAAATATTTTGACAAAGGGGTGTTTTTGGCTTCTTAGTCAATTTCTCAATTAACAATGGTGATAATGAGCTGCCAGCTTCTATTTATAGACTTTTTGGCCCCTTTTTGTCATTTTTTGGACTCCTTTATCATTTTTTCTAGCCTGCAAATTGTTTAGTATGGTTCAAGATTTTCTTATGGAATGTTATGTTAAGTGTTACTTTGGGTATTGGGAAACGTTTTGGAGATTTGGGTCATTTTAAAGGGTCCTGTGGTAAAAATTCATTTTTCCAACTTGTTGCATCTAAGTTAGGATCCCACCTCCACTTTTTGTATCTCGTTGTCTTTGTCCCTTTGTCATAGGATCGACCCCACTGAGTTACGACAGAAAACCATAATTGCTTCTTTAGAAGTGTCGTAATTTAGTGGTAGAGCCTGCCTTTACATGGATTCCCTAGCTAGATCCTCTTTTACTTTTGGCATCTATCATGTTGTTAATGACTATAGGCTCGGGAGTCCTTGTTAAGTCTTGTCCTGATTATGAGTTTGAACCTCATTTGCATGATTCATCATCGCTCTTGACCTCACCCTTGGGACTCCCAAACAAATGGTGGGTCTTCTTTTAATCCCTTTTCAGATCCTTTAAACATGAAAAGATTGACAAGAGATCTTGTTTCCCTTCACGCTCGCTAAAATGAAATTTGAAGGCACATCTGTCCGATGGTAGTTTACCCTTTTTTGGTCCAGATAGTCAACTGTATGAAAAAAGGTATACTCTAGGAGCCTCGGTTCTCTAGAAGAGTAATCTCGGGTATAATTTTAACCATTTTTCGGGCCTGAGGGACTAAATTTATGAAAAGGGAACCCCCACAGAGTCCATAGTTAAGCTCTTTTTAGACTCCCTAAAATTGAAAAGATGGCCAAGTGACCTTGTTTCTTCACACTCGTTAAATTGGTCTAGAAGAACATCCCTTATGGAGTCCATAGTTAATATCTTTTCAGACTCCTTGGAAATGAAAAAATTGTTGAGTGATCTTGTCTTTGTCACACTCATTAAAATGATTTTGACTAGACATCTTTTCGGTGCTAGTTTACCCCTTTTTCGAACCGACTAGACTAACTTCAAAAACTGTAACCCAGTGGAGTCTCCTTTTACATTTTTTCAGACTCTCTAGAAATGAAAAACCACCGATCTTACCTTCTATGGGCTAGATAAAATTACATCGAAGGATGTTATCATTGTGTCTTGTTAATCGCATTTGCATTCTTGTGTCTTTGGCCTAATTTCAGTTCCATGTTACTCTCAACTGAACCATCTGAATCATGCCTTATAACGAAAGCCTTGTAGCACTTTTCCTTTGCGTCTTAACACCTTGACCCCTGGAGGAATTTTTCTGAGTGTCCTTTTCTTGTATATGTCTCCTTTCTTTGAAAATAAGTGTGTTCCTTGCACTTGGAACTAGTATATCTGCGACACTCGTTCCTCCATTGTAACACAACATTCTTTTATTCTTTTCCAAGCTTTCCAAGATTATTGAAAAAGACAAAAAAATTCAAATATACCCCAAAAAGAGGAAGGGAAAAGTATTTTCTTTTTGGCAGCACAATGAGTTTCCCTTGGACAAAGCACATCCTTTCGTTTGTTCGTCAATCTCTAGGATTTAATATGACCTTAGGAAGTTGTTCTCACTATATGGAGATGTGTCCTCCTCCATTTGGTTATTCTTCCAAACATATGGAGAGTTTGCATTGCCTCTTGCATTGTGAACTTATGTCAATACCATGTTGCTTGAGTCTCATCATTTGTTGTGTTGTTGTCCAAGGGAAGTTTTTACCAATCTTGAGTCATCCCTTCTCCAGTTTGTCTCTTGACCTCATGCCTGGCCATCCCGAAATCCCAATCAAGTATTTGTTCAAAATCAATGAAGTGCATAGCCTGATCATCAATATCCTCTAGTCTGTTCCCAATGAGCCGTCAAATACCTCTGGGTAGTGAAGTTGTGCACTCATATTACACTCTTACCCGAGTTATAAAGATTTTTAAGTTGTTTCTCGAGCTCTGAAGGCCTCATATATAGCCATCAGGCATCATTAGCTTATTGAAGATGGATACGATACATGTATATATTTTTGGTTTCAATATGTAGATCCATTGTGTATTGCTCGCGGCTACACTTTATATAGTTATATGACATGAATATGTAGTGTATTTGATTGGAAACCATGATTTTATTTCATTCCGAGTATGGGTATGCCTGCCTTGGTGAGACAATTTTTATTTTGCAGATGGCACCTGTCGAACTCTGGTCCTTGGGCTCACTTGCTTCATACATTGGTGAATATTGGTAATTTATTTCAGCCATCAGATGCTCTTCTGACCTCACACATTAGGGGGCATATGTTATAACCCTAATTTTCACCAGACATGCATACCTAGCATCATGCCATCCCACTTGCCATTTTTTCCAAACCACCATTAAAAAACTCTTCTAAAAATCCATCCTTTTGAAGATGTACATTCCCTACACCACTGTTGATAGAATATATATGATATATGACCCATTACAACCCGTGTATACTGACAAAATCACAAAAAATAGAAAGTTGAATATGGAATATATATTTCTAGGTAATTGCCTAAACCATTTGACCACCCATATCCAGTCACTCAACTGAATAACTACCCTCTTTTAGCCTATAAAAGGAGAGGTAGGGGTCCCATTAAAAGAGAAAAAAAAATAAGAGCAAAGAAACTCTTCCCTTTTTTGTATTCCCCTTGCCCCAATCTTTTGCAACCATTTTGTGAGAACTGAAGAGGAGAAGCATATGTGGAAGTAGTTGGTGCATAGTTGAAGAGGAGACCAGGATCAGATTCGAGGAGCAGTAGCCGATCTCACCATTGTAAGTGACTTTTGTGAGGTTAATAAACATAATTACTTTTCCCGTCCCACCATACTAGGTGTTCAATATTCAATTTTTATTTATATTTTATTAGAACATCCAACCCACTAATTTATATATAAGATGCATGTTCATAGTTATTTGTTTGTTTGTTTGTGAATGCAGGTTGTCTTTGGGAGGAGACTTGCAGTCGAGGAGAAACCAAATGCAAAAGGATTGACACCAAACACGAAGTTCAAGGTAGAGTTAACAGATCCTTTTATCCTTGTGTTTTATGCATGAATGTGGGGTCTATGTCGGGATAATAGTAAAAAGTAGGAGACTTTAGATAGTTATTTCTGCATGCATTACAAAACCCTTAGTGCTAGTCTATAGGGGGTTTTCCCACCCGCATCACTACAATCCCCAACAAAATGGTGTAGAAGAAAGAAAGAATAGAACTATAATGGAAGTAGTGAAGACCATGATCCATGATCAAGATCTTCCAATGTGCTTATGGGAAGAAGCAACAAAAACAACAGTATATGTGCAGAACATATTTTCCCATAATGCACTTGGGTTCAATACCCAAGAGAGATGTTCTCCGAAAAGAATCCAGAAGTAAGACATCTCAAAATATTTAGCTGCCCAGTATTTGTACATATTCCAAAAGATAAGAGAACCAAGATGGACCCTTCATGAAAGAAAGGAATATTTGTTGGATACTATTAGGTATCCAAGGCCTTTAGATTTTATATACCAGGTTACCATCATATTGAGATCAATAGGGATGTAACCTTTGATGAAGATGCAACACTCAATAAATCAAGAATATTCCATCTTGAAGAATTATATGAAGAGGAACCTGTAGCTCCCAGAGTTGCGGAACCAATGAGGGAAGTCATAGCTTCCCCTGATGAGGAGATTCTACAAGATCATGACATAATAGAATCTCAAGAACCTCCCCATATGATGGTCTCCCACAAAAGAAAGCTAGCCTGGGAAAGGGAACTTATTCAATATGGAGAGAAGTATGGTGTCCGCGAAGGAACCATGAGACAAGTGAAGAAACCTATTCCATTATCCATTTATATGGCTTTGATGTGTGATCTCTTAGAGAAGGATCCTACCTTATTTGAAGAAGCCATTTAGAAGAAATAATGGGTAGATTCCATGACAAAATAATACCAATCCATTATAAAGAATGATGTATGGGAAATAGTTCCCAAACCGAAGAGCAAGGATGTGGTATCTTCCAAATGGATTTTCAAAATAAAACATGTTGATGATGGAAGTATTGAGAAATATAAAGAAAGGTTCATTGCTCATGGATTATCTCAAAAGAAAGGCATTGACTATGAAGAGACATTTACTCTTGTAGCTAGTTACACTTTGATCAGAAGCATCATAGCCCTTACAACTAATATGAAGTGGAAGTTACACCAGATGGATGTGAAAACTACCTTCTTGAATGGTGTCACTAAAGAAGAAGTGTATATAGAACAACCTCAAGGATTTGAATTTGAAGACAGGAAATATCATCTGTGCAAGTTGAATAAGGATCTGTACAGATTGAAGAAATCTCCTAGATCTTGGTATGGAAGGATTGACAATTTTTTGACGAGCCTGGTCTTTACCAAGAGTAAAGAAGATTCTAACCTTTACTTCAAGGTTATGAAGGATGAGCCTATTATATTGCTTCTATATGTGGATGAATTATTCTTAACTGGAGAAGAAAATATCATCATTGAATGTAAGAAGAAGGTCGCTACAGAATTTGAGATGAAAGACCTTGGCATAATGCACTATTTCTTAGGTCTTGAGGTATGGCAAAGCCCAGAGAGGATATTCCCTAACCAAGGGAAGAATGGAGTTGAAATACTGAAGAGATTTGATATGTTGGAGTGCAAGTCCATGAATACACCCATGGAAACAAACTTGAAGCTCCCGGTTGACTCTTTGTAATAATTGATTGATGATACACTATATAGATAGATCATTGGATTGTTGATGTATATGATGAACACCAGACTAGATATTTATTTATCTGTGAACACCTTGAGTCAGTTTCTGGTAGAACCCAAACATGTTCACCTAGTTGTTGTAAAACATGTGATGATGTACCTTAAGGGTATGTTAGATTGTGATCTCAGTTATGATGGAGATCACGACTTCAGACTGAGTGGATATACTGATTCAGATTGGGTTGGAAGTGTCTATGATAGAAATATCACTTCAGGATGTTGTTTTGGTCTAGGATCAACCATGATTTCATGGCATAGTAGGAATAAATCAAGCATTGCTCTCATCATGGCAGAAGAAGAATACATTGTTGCATGTTCTGCCAGTTGTGAAGCCATATGACTTCAAAAGTTGTTGACATGTCTATTCGATCTAGAGATGGAAGAAACCTTGATCCTATGTGATAACCAGAGCTACATAAAGATGACCGAGAACCCTGTGTTCCATGAAAAGTCAAAACAAATAGAGATCCAATATCATTACATCTGTGATATGGTGTAAAGAGGATCCATAAAGCTCCAATATGTTAGCACGAATGAACATGTTGTTGATATGTTGACAAAGCCTCTGTCTTGTGTAAAGTTTGAGCACTTTTGAGATAATATTGGTGTATTCTGAAAGGACCTCCCTTGAAAGGGGGAGTAGTGTTGTGATGCTGTCCCCATGATGATGTGCCAACCTAGTGCTATGATTCTAGGCCTCATGTCGATGATGTGCCAACCTTGTGTTGTGATGATGTGTGCCATCTTTGTGTTTTGATGATGTGTTCCATCCTCGTGATGTGATGATGTGTGATAGCCTCATGCTGTGATGATGTGTTTCCAGCCTCATGTTGTGATGCCAAATTCGTGTTGAGGATATTGTGTTGTCATTATCGTACTTTGATTCCAGATTCATGTTGATGATATTGTGTTTCCAGTATCATACTGTGATTCTAGATTTGTGTTGATGCTATCATGTAGCCAACTTCATGTTGTGATGCCAACTTCGTGTTGAAGACTCTAAACCTATTGCTAATGTTGATGCTTCTCCAAACTTTGTGTTGTGTTGTTGATGATATTGATGATGAGAAAAATTCTAATGATTTATAGATACACCAGTCAGTGTTCCAAGATGTTGTTGATGATGTTTCCCCCTCTCTCACCTGATGTTGTTGTAGAATACCCTTCTTGTTAAGGGGGAGTGTTGAAAAATTGTAACTGCAAAGAGTATTCTATGTATTATTGATTCATTATTCATTAGATAAATCCCCTTTTGTGGATTAATCATGTCGGGCATTGTAAATGACCAAATCCCCTTTTTCAGATTGGTCAAACCCTAACTGCAATATGCAAAATGAGAAGTTCCCCCCTAGAATAAATTAAGGTGTTTCTAACCACCTAGAAAGAGAAGTCAACCCTACCAGTGAAAAGACACTTCCTTTCAGCACCTTCCATCTTGTATAAATAAAGGAGGCCAATGCCTCATTTGTTCACTCACTCACTTGATCATCCAGAGCGCAAGTTTAGAGCTGCAGTTGTAGAAGAAGGAAGAGAGAGAGAGTCACATTACTTGGGAGAGGAATTTCTGTAGTGTTTGGTTTATTCTCTTTGCATTGTATTGGCTATCTATATTAAGGAAATTTTTTGGGGGTTTTATCCCCCATGAGGGTTTCCCAGCATAAATGATGTGTCTCTTCTGATTGTGTTTTTCTCAGTGATCCTATCTATTCTATGGTTATCTAGTGAATTAAAAAGAAACCTAATAATAACTTAAACTCTACCATAAATATATTTGAGAATTTGACTAATTATGGGAGATGGGACAAGAGGGGATGAGGGATAATTGTGGGAAATGGAAGTCGATCGGATATTTTGTAGGTTGCAGGGATGAAAAAGAGAGTATTTGAATATAAAAAAATTCATGAACCTGCCAACCCACGGTTATGGATGATCAAACATATGTTAAGTGTAGAAAGGTGGTCAGTCGGACTTGCATGTAGAAGGAATAAAAATATTAAGGGCTTGGAATCCACGAAAAACCTAATGGTCAAAATGTAGATCAGGGAACTTTGGGTGAAAAATGTATATCGCAGAACATGGGATATGAAATCTTGAACCCGAGAGCCCGCGACTGCAGAAACGACTAAGTATAGTAACTAGAAATGGAGAGAAGAGAGGATAAAAGGTAAAGGGAAACAAGTGGAAGAATGGTTAAGTGTTGAGATGGATATAGGTGAAAGGTGAGAGAAACAAGTGATGAGAATACTTAACCAGAATTCAAAAATGGAGAGGAGAACATGATACCTAGAAAAATTCTTAAAAATCTCTCCTTCGAACCTTCAGACCAAATCTCGAATAACTTAGGCATACGAAAATAGATTTCTTATCTAAAAGGTGCATGACAAAGATGAGACTGAGGACTACAGAGTGAACTTATAAAATTTCAAAAAATGTCTTCTTTTGATACCAAGTATTTTATGAACCCAAGCACATGAAAATATAGATGACCAAATTTTGGTCAACACCTCTATCATATGGTGGCTCATCTAGTGCAAAGAGAATGTTTGGAAATCCTCGCCAATCCAAAACTGTGTAAGGACATGACACCATAATGAACATGTGATCTACCTCACTTCCTAGTAGCCCCAGTGCATCTGGGGAAATCTCAACCGGAAACTCTGGCTAGCCCCTTTTAGGCATCATCTTCACCCACATATGCATCTGAACTTGAGTCATCGACCTAGAAGGTTGACGGATAAAAGTCGACCTCATCTCTGAAAACCTCTCAAACAATAATAGAAACAACTATGATATAAAAGGTAAGTTTGACCTCCCACGTATCATAGCACGAAATATCTCTAGATCTATACAAAACTACCACAAAAAAATGGAAAATCATATGATACACCGTGGCCTCTATACCAACAAATAAACATAATACAAAACAGGGAAAATAATGTGCTCCCCATTATTAGTAAAGTGTGTTATGGTTGTCACTAACAGTGAGATGGACCTAACCTCCTCTGCATTAAAAGATGTGATCCATAGTTGTCCACTAGACACCTGAAAATCAACTGGTATAGTACAACAACCCCAATATATCACTTAGAGTACATGAGTTGAATCTCAGTTGCAACACCTACTGGGACATCTGGGATTATTCATATCATATCATAATCATTATTCATATTATTATTATCATATATGGATTTGTTTTTACTATTCTATTTATATTGGATATTCTTTGTGTGAGTGAACTTTGTTCATCTCATTTGGTATCAGAGCACGTCTGATTCTAGCCATTGGCCATGCTCTTTTCATAGCTTCATTTTCTAATTTTGAGCATTGGTTGATTTGGATTTTGGCCAACCTCCATTCTCAAATTTTCTCTGATCTCATCCTTGATTTCCAACCGGCCCTTGGCCATTTAAAAAAATCAATTCCGTAAAAAAAAATTATTCCGCTACAAAAGTTTTAAAATCTAGAAATAAAACAATGTGCTACCTGGAAAAATTAAAAAAAGAAGAAAACGAAAAAAATATCTACCCACAACATCTGTTCATTATGAAATTGAATTAAAAATAAAAAAATCTTCAATACTTTGATTGTTGTGGATTTGCAGACCCAAACTCCCGTTTGTTTTGGTGCTTAAATTTCTGCTCGATTTTAACAGCATATCGATAGGCAGCACCGAGTGATGAGATGTCCAGA
>JZKD02S1633201.1:98891-115312 GCA_000966675.3 Picea glauca
CTCCAAGGGTGCCACTCGCCAACTGAACTGATTGGTAGACCTCTATAACCCCTGGAGTCAATACTCCGCCAGGTGAACTAGTAGGAGACTAAGGGCTCTAAGGAATAATGCCCTCGCCTTATTGTGCGCCCCTTAGAATCATCGTGAGCGACTGTTGCAGTCGTCCCTCATGGCATTGTAGGTCCTCTATAACTAGGTAATCGTTAACCTACAGTTCGAGCCACGGCGGGAGTGCTAGCAGGTGGTGGCAGGGCTGTTGTCCACCCCTCTCCCTCAACCTCTCTACAATCGTGTGTGGCCCCTTTACTCCATATGTGAGTCAAGTCGGCAAGCTATCGTGAGCCTGCATCACCAATAATCATGTTAGAAATGTCAACATCAAATCATCAAATCAAATGAAACATCATAATAAACATATCAACCCAAAAGCACACTCCCTGACTCAGTCTGGAGTCCAAGGGGGTTCTATCGATGCCTCTGCATCCTCAAGGTCAAAAACCTTGCACACTCAATCAAACTGAGTCAATAGCACCCGTCTACCTCAAATAGCAACACATCATGTCATCTGTCAATCACATCATAATCAAACATAATAGGTCTAACATCGAAAAGGGTCCAGATCACTTGCGAGCAAGTGTCCTCGAATAATGAGTGTTCTCAGTGTGCCAGAGCGGGATGTTACAGACATTCCCTGTAGTTTTCATCTGTTTCCCTTGTCTCTGAATGATAGACTTGAGCCTACGATTTTCATTTGTTAAGGGGTTGACCTAATCAGTAAGGGCTTTGATCTGTGACTGTAAAATAGGTATATCAGTGTAATACTTTTCAATCCAGAACATGCAAGTTTCACATTGTGACTGTGCGACAGTCGATTGAGAATACCCATGGTTGTGTACCGGAACGTCCCCAATGTGGACTGTAGATTTGTTACCAAACTTAATACTTTGAAACCCTTCACTATCCTTCAAACAAGGCGACAGATTATCCACAAAATTTTAAGATTGATCAAGGTCCATTTGGAAGGAAGGAGGCTTTGTAACAGGAGACCAGAGCTATACTTCATGCTCGAAACTCATCAACAATCTATGGCATATGAGCAGAAAATCCTCAGCAAAAAGATAGGCATTATTTGAAATGAATGAAAGGGGTGTTGCAAAACCTAAGACCAAGCTTTGAAATGATGGGCTCACTGTGATCGGACTACCACTTCCCACATAGTACAAGCAAAGACCAGGTGCATTAAAATAAAAATGATAGCACAACAGAGTGGGTTAGGTCTTAAAGTTTGGGAGAGGGAAACTTATAAACCAAACTCTAGTGACAAGGGAATGCATGACCAAGAACCACACAAATATATATCAATGCTTAAATTAAAAGGTCCTTTGTTAATCCCAAAAAAAATTCATAAGCATGCTTGACATTCGAGGAGTCAAAACAAAGAGAATAAACTTCATAGCAAGGAACAAGACTTTATTAATACAAACTGTGGAGCCATTTTTCCTTTCATAAACTTTTCAAATAGAGCGATAATAAATTCATAAGTTTTAATGCTTCGTTTTCATGCCTTTAGCCATGAACAAAGTATGAAAACAAAAAACACTAGGAAAAACAAAAAACTTGCAATTGTGATGCAGGAGCATCGCCAACTCAACAAGAGAGACAGCATGAAAGACAATGAACAGCTGGACAAGCCAGCCGAAACTTTTTGAATTTCATTCAAGATGATGCACAATGTATAAATGATGCATTTATGAAAGCGCCTTTTGTATGTTGTATCAGACCTCGAGCCATACGCTCTTGTCTGAAATAGATAGGAGACATTTAATAGATTTAATGCAGGCAGATAGGATTTTATTTCCAGATTAGACAGTTTTAGAGTCTGAGAGGGAAAATGGATATAGACACCCACGTTGTATCATTGTAACATTATTCAGAAGCATTCAAAAGAGAAGAGCAAGCAGAGAAAACTGTGAAGAACACCCATGTATAGATGTTGAATTAATAGAATCAAGTTTTGATTCAAATTCATGACTGGTGTTGTTTCTCTGTGTATGTGGTTTATGTGCTCATGAATGTTTGTTTTCTGGTTATGAATTTTCTTTGAATATGTTGTGCATGTGATTTCAGGGTTTAACTAAAGTCTGAAAGAGAGAGAGAGAACAAGTTTCAATTGTTTCTCTATCTGAGTCAGGAGATTCCTTCATAGAGTGCAGTTGAATTCATCTGCAAAGAGTGCGTCGATGAAGACTCAGTAGTTTAACACTTATTATCATTCACCCAGAAGTCTCAGGGGTTTGTTGAAGCTGTGTGAAGAGAGAACAGGCGGAAGAATGAGTCTTAGTTGTTAATCTGAGAAAAAGGAAGCTAAAGACTGTTGCTACAGGAGTTGCGCAGAGTCTGAAGGATTCAACACTTGAGAAGTTGTTGAATGTCACGCGCAAGTAGTGTGTGTAAAGTCTTAGAATGAGTTAGAGTGGAGAAGCTCAGAAAGGTATAGCACCTTCGTGGTATCGTAGAAAGGAAGCACAGGAAGTTTGATTGAAGAAGGGTTGAGCAGAGTTTTCAGGCGCAGGCTTGAAGGGCATAGTGGGAGAAGAAGCACTTAGTCATTTTTGAAGAAATCCTCGAAAGGGAAGAATCGAAGGCCAGGATTCACAGGGGAGATTAATGAAGTCCCAACAGCCGTCAGATTTCGGGGAAGTTGTGCACGGGTTAAGTCTTGGCGTGCAGGGGAGGAGCCCGAAAGTCATTGGGACTCGACTCATCAGAAGATCGGGGATTCCAGTGACAAAAGTATCGTGTTTGAAGTCACGATTAGCGATTTCCTGAGAAGATCAGAACCGCTGATCATAGCGAGGATACGTGGCGCGAGATCCCAGGGATTCGGGGTTCGGTGTTTCGGGGTTCTCGTATACAACAAAATCGCAGCAGGAGAAACCGCGATTTCGTGAAACACGACGGGTCCCAAAGTGACACCATTTCGACAGAGGTCAATCTTGTGGAGAGACGATGACAGGTGGCATCGGCACATCGTGAACTTGGAGAGTCACGAGTTTGAATTGCAAAGGTTTTCTTTAAAGTGCACGAGATCGCGAGAGGCAATATCTCGGTAACCATTGGTTAGTGAGTGGGCCACGGGGCAAGTGGATGACAGGTGGCATCGAAAGTCGAGGATCAAAGATCCCAAAGGCATGAGTTCCGCGCATTTCGATTTCGCGAAGCCCAAAATTCTGATAGGGAACGGGTCGTGGTCTCGTGGATTGGCAGGTCACGCGGGAAAGGATTTAGCGAGAGGGGGCTAAGGAACGAAGCGCAGTTCCATCACGGATCAGGGATCAGGAATACGCGAGGAGTGTGATTCATGACATTGTAAAGACCGATTTCCCGACAGGGCGATATTCTCGATAGAGGCAAGCTATACGTGGGGAAGCATTCATCGGGTTTCGGGGATTTTGAGACCTGAGTGCAGGACTCACAATCGTGCGAGGTCTAATTCTCCAATAGGCAAAAGGACGTCATCCAGAGAGAATTATGTGGGTGCTAGAAGAAGCACTTAGTCATTTCTGAAGAAATCCTTGAAAGGGAAGAATCGAAGGCCAGGATT
Organism: Picea glauca; assembly: GCA_000966675.3. NCBI lineage: Eukaryota > Viridiplantae > Streptophyta > Pinopsida > Pinales > Pinaceae > Picea > Picea glauca. The sequence continues at coordinate 102,496 of JZKD02S1633201.1, forward strand.
CACAGGGGAGATTAACAAAGTCCCGATAGCCGTCAGATTTCGGGGAAGTTGCGCACGGGTTAAGTCTTGGCATGCAGGGGAGGAGCCTAGGAGTCATCATGAATTGGCTCATCGGAAGATCAGGGATTCCAGTGAAAAAGGTCTCATGTTTGAAGTCGCGATTAGAGATTTCCCAAGAAGATCAGAACTGTTGATCATAGCGAGGATACGTGGCGCGAGATCCCGAGGAGTCAGGGTTTGGTGTTTCGGGGTTCTCGTATACAACGAAATCACAGCAGGAGAAACCACGATTTCGCGAAATGTGACAGGTCCCACAGTGACACCATTTCGACGGAGGTCAGTCTTGAGGAGAGACGATGACAGGTGGCATCGACACATCGTGAACTCGGAGAGTCGCGAGTTTGAACCACAAAGGTTTTCCTTAAAGTGCACGAGATCACGAGAGGCGATATCTCGGTAAACATTGGTTAGTGAGTGGGCCACGAGGAAATTGGATGACAGGTGGCATCAGAAGTCGGGGATCGAAGATCCCAAAGGCATGAGTTCTCCACATTTCGATTTCGCGAAGCCCGAAATTCCGATAGGGAATGGGTCGTGGTCTCGTGGACTGGCAGGTCACGCAGGAAAGGATTTAGCCAGAGGGGGCTAAGGAACGAAGCGCGGTGCCATCGTGGATTGGGGATCGGGAATACGCGAGGAGTGTGATTCGCGACCTCGTAAAGACTGATTTCCTGACAAGGAGATATTCCCGATAGAGGCAAGCTATACGTGGGGAAGCATTCATTGGGTTTTGGGGATTTTGAGACCTGAGTGCAGGACTCGCAATCGTGCAAAGTCCAATTCTCCGATAGGAAAAAGGAGATCATACAGAGAGCATTCTGTGGGTGCGGGAAAGTCCCAATAAGGGATTTGAGGAGCATTTTATCTCTTCGAGCCTAGGAAAAAGAAGGTCCTAGTGGAAGCGGGCGCGCCGAGTGGCCGTCTACGTCAAAGTGGTATCAAAGAAAGGAATTCTCTCTATTTTTTGTAGTAGAGGAGAAAAGAAAAATTTCACCATGCCGCCTAGAAGAGAGAGGCAGTCACCTAATCCAGAGGATAGGGAGGTGAGAAGAAGAGGTAGGCCGACAGGGAATCTAGAGATGGAGAGACAGATACGCGATCTCAGAGCGAGATTGGAAGACATGGAAGTAGCATAGAGATGCACAACCAATGTTGGAGACTTAAGCGACTCTGAGGGAGAAGTTGAAGCTTAACAACAAGGAGAAGTTGCAACTGAAGATGCAGCCAACGAGCGGTTAATTAAGGCTATCACTCGGATGAGTTCAAAGACAAAAATGGACATTCTAGTCTATGAAGGAAGTCTGGATGAAGAAGAGCTTCTAGATTGGATTAGAGCTCTTGATACCTACTTCGATTATGAAGATATCAAAGAGGATAAGAAGATTAGGCATGCTATCACTAAACTGAAAGGACATGTAGCATTATGGTGGGACGAGCTTCAAGAAGATAGACGTTCCAAAGGAAAGCAAAAGATCAAAGGCTAGGATCGAATGATTGCAAAAATGAAGGCAAAATTCATCCCAAGGGATTATCAAATCACACTGTTCAGGAGAATGCAGAACCTGAGACAGAAGTTGATGACGGTAAAAGAGTATACCGAAGAATTTTACAAGCTCAATATCAGAGCAGGTCATCAGGAGAACGATGATGAAAAAGTAGCCAGGTATATGAATGGCTTAAGATATAATATCTAGGATGAGATGAGCATGACAACCATCAGAACGGTTGAGGATGTGTATCAGATGGCATTGAAGGCAGAAGAGAAACTAAGTCGTAAGCCAGCACAGCGGGGCAGAGGCAAGAGCTAGCCGAGAGTTAAATCGGTTACCCAAGACAAGTTCCAGAAATCCAAAGATGACTGGAAGAATCCTCAGACTAGAATGGAAAGAGGTGGAAGTTCTCAGCGAGGCCAGCATGTTGAACAACGAAGGAAACAGGAAGAACCAGATGGAGGATACGCTGATAACAGTACTTTTCTCGTACCATAGGTAGAGGAAGAGGCAGAGGCAGAATCATCACATGCTACACATGTGGGAAAAATGGACACAAAGTAGTTGACTGTCTAGACAAGAAGAAAGATGGAGGAGAAGCCCACATAGCCGAGGCACAAAGGCGAGCTGAAGCAGAAGATGCAGAAGATGGAAGTTCACTGATGATGCATAAAGTTATCGTAACACCTGAGAAGGAGGTTGAGGACACAACTCAGAGAAGCAGATTGTTCAGAACTGCATGCAAAACCAAAGACAGGAAATGCAAGGTCATTGTGGACAGTGGAAGCATCAACAATCTCGTTTCGACCGAGATGGTGGAGAAACTAGAGTTGGAAACGACTGATCACCCGAGTCCATATAAAGTCTCATGGCTACAGAAGGGACATCAGGTGAGTTTCACTAAATAGTGTTTGGTTGACATCAAGATAGGAGGATATAATGATCAAATTCTCTGTGATTTTATTCCTATGGATGTATGTCATTTATTTCTAGGCAGACCATGGAAATATGACAGAAACGTAATTCATGACGGGAAGATGAATGCGTACACTTTAGAGAAGAATGGGAGAACACATATGTTACGTCTGATAAAAGATAAGGAGGTGAAACCGAAAGTGAACAACAGGATACTTCTCATGAGTGGGAAGGAACTTCTGGCAGAAGTAATGAAGAAGGAAGATCCACAATTCTTTGTGGTCAGGAAACCAAGGGTTGTTTTGACTAGCAAAAGAGTGGATGATCTGTTGGAGGAAATTCAGGAACTGCTGGAAGAGTTCGCTGATATAGTGGTGGACGAACTACCTCATTCGTTGTCGTCAATGAGGGGCGTGAGTCATCACATAGACCTCATACCAAGAGCTAGTTTTCCTAACAAAGCAGCGTATAGGTTGACGTCGCAGGAGAATGAGGAGGTCAAAAGGAAGGTACAGGATCTGTTGGATAAAGGACTGATCAGGGAGAGTTTAAGTCTGTGTGCCGTTCCAACGGTACTTAGTCCAAAGAAGGATGGAGGTTGGAGAATGTGCATTGATTCTAGAGCCATCAATAAAATAACCATCAGGTAAAGGTTTCCATTGCCAAGGATGGATGACTTGATGGACTGCTTGAGCGAAGCAGAATTTTTTTCAAAGGTTGATTTGAAAAGAGGATACCACCAGATTCGCATGAGGGAAGGCGATGAGTGGAAGACAACCTTCAAAACCAATGAAGGGTTGTATGAATGGCTAGTCATGCTGTTTGGTTTGACGAATGCACCGAGTACATTCATGAGGCTGATGAATGAAGTGTTGAAGGAGTTCATTGGTAAATTTGTCATTGTTTATTTAGATGACATATTGATTTTCAGCAAATCAAGAGAAGAACACCCGAAGCATTTAGCTGCAGTAATGAAGAAGCTACAGCAAGAGAAGTTGTTGATCAGTGTGAGGAAGTCTTCATTTATGAAGAGAGAACTCATTTACTTGGGTTTTGTCATATCAGAAAATGAATTAAAGATGGATCCAAGTAAAGTGGAGGTGATTAAAAATTGGCCATCAGCAAGAAATGTTTTCCAGGTGAGAAGTTTCCATGGATTGGCAAGTTTCTACAGAAAATTCATCAGGAATTTCAGTGGAATTAGCACAGCAATGATGGAAACAGTCAAGAAAAGACATAAATCTTTTCATTGGACTGAAGATGCAGAAAAGAGCTTCAATATGTTGAAGCGGAAGATCACCGAACAACCAGTTTTAGTGTTGCCGGATTTTGAAAAAGTTTTCCAAGTGAAATGCGATGCAAGTGGCTTTTCCATAGGAGTGGTCTTGAGCCAAGAGGACAGACCAATTGCATATTTCAGTGAGAAGTTGGATGATGCAAAGGTGAAGTACTCAACGTATGATAAAGAATTTTATGTTATCATACAAGCATTGAAGAAGTGGAGGCATTATCTGATGCCAAAATAATTTGTTCTATATAGTGATAATCATGCATTATAGTTTGTGACTCAGCAGGAGAAGCTGAATCAGAAACATGCTAAATGGGTAGAGTATATGCAGAATTTTACATTTGCAATTAAACACATTTTAGGTACTGCTAACAAAGTGGTTGATGCTTTGAGTAGGAAGTGTTTGTTGCTGCAGGAATTCCGAGTCAAGACCTTGGGTTTTGAAAATCTTAAATACATGTATGCAGATGATGTTGATTTTGTAGAGGCATATGAGGTAGCTGAGAATCCAGTTCTCAGAGACAGAAGCCCATGGATGGATTACATGATCCAAAATGGACTGTTGTTCAGAGGCAATCAGTTATGCATTCTGAATTGTTCCATGAGGGAGAATCTGCTAAAAGAGAAGCACAATGGTGGATTAGCAGGGCATTTTGGCCACGACAAGACATTTGCAAAGCTAAATGAAGAATATTTTTGGCCGAAGATGAGAACATATGTCAAAAAATTTGTTGACAGGTGCAAAATCTGTCAGCATTCAAAGGGCAGAAAGCAGAATGCGGGATTCTATCAATCATTACCCATACCTGAGAGGCCATGGGATGAAATCAGCATGGATTTCGTATTGGGATTGCCTAGGATGAAAAGAGAACATGATTCAATATTTGTAGTGGTAGACAGGTTTTCCAAAATGGCACATTTCATACCATGCTAGAAGATCAGCGATGCGACTCACATCGCAAATTTGTTCTTCAAGGAGATCATTAGACTTCATGGGTTACCCAGAAGCATTGTATCGGATAGGGATACGAAGTTCATTGGACATTTCTGGAGGGCGCTCTGGAAGAAGATGGGAACTAACTTAATGTTTAGTTTTTCCTATCATCCTCAGACAGATGGGCAAGCCGAGGTGGTGAATTGAAGTTTGGGAGATTTACTCAGAAGCCTAGTGACAGAGCACCACAGTAGTTGGGATAATGTATTGCCACAGGCAGAGTTTGCTTACAACGATTCAGTGAATAGAAGCACAGGTAAAAGTCCATTTGATATTGTATATGGCAGGAAGACAAGAGGAGTATCTGAGCTTAGGGATTCAGAGCAGATGATGACAAAGAGCACAAGCGTTGAAGAATTCATAGAGGCGATGGAAGAAATTCACAGCAGAGTGAAGCAGCGATTGCTGGAGTCAAACCAAAAATATAAGCGCAGAGCGGATCAGCATAGGAGACAACTTCAGTTCGAAGTTGGTGATCTATTTTTGGTGCATCTGAGGAAAGAAAGGTTCCCAAGGGGAACATACAACAAGATGAAAATGAAGAAGATTGGGCCATGCAGAGTCCTGAAGAAATTGGGAGAAAATGCTTATGAGATTGAATTGCCGGATGAGATCGGAATATCTCTGACATTCAATGTCTCAGACTTATACCCATATAAGGCTGAGGAAGTAGGAGCTAAAAGTGATGAACAACAAGAGATCTAGTAGCAGAAGTAGATGCCGATTTCAGAAAAGCCACAGATGGAGTATATACTTGATAAGAGAGTCAACAAAAGAACCAGATGGAAGCAATACTTCGAGTATCTGGTGAAATGGAAAAATCATCTAGTGGAAGATGCCAGCTAGGAGACAGAAGCAGTCATCCGAAAACATGGACAGACCATGCAGGAGCTCATGGACAGGAGCCCATGAAAGTTTTCAAGCCGAGGAGTATGATGCAGGAGCATCGCCAACTCAGCAAGCGAGCCAACATGAAAGACAATGAACAGTTGGACAAGCCAGTCGAAACTTTTTTAATTTCATTCAAGATGATGCGCCAATGTATAAATGATGCATTTATGAAAGCACCTTTTGTATGTTGTATCAGACCTCGAGCCATACGCTCTTGTCTGAAATAGATAGGAGGCATTTAATAGATTTAATGTAGGTAGATAGGATTTTATTTCCATATTAGACAGTTTTAGAGTCTAAGAGGGAAAACAGATATAGACACCCTCGTTGTATCATTGTACCATTATTCATAAGCATTCAAAAGAGAAGATCAAGTAGAGAAAACTGTGAAGAACACCCATGTATAGATGTTGAATTAATAGAATGAAGTTCTGATTCAAATTCATGACTGGTGTTGTTTCTCTGTGTATGTGGTTTATGTGCTCATGAATGTTTGTTTTCTGGTTATACATTTGCTTTGAATATGTTGTGCATGTGATTTCAGGGTTTAACTGAAGTCTAAAAGAGAGAGAGAGAGAGAACAAGTTTCAATTGTTTCTCTATCTGAGTCAGGAGATTCCTTCATAGAGTGCAGTTGAATTCATCCGCAAAGAGTGCGTCGATGAAGAATCAGTAGTTTAACACTTATTCTCATTCACCCAGAAGTATCAGGGTTTTTTTGAAGCCGTGTGAAGAGTGCGCAGGCAGAAGAAGGAGTCTCAGTTGTTAATCTGAGAAAAAGGAAGCTAAAGACTGTTGTTGCAGGAGTTGCGCAGAGTCTGAAGGATTCAACACTTGAGAAGTTGTTGAATGTCGAGTGCAAGTTGTGTGTGCGAAGTCTCAGAAGGAGTCAGAGTGGAGAATCTCAGAAAGGTATAGCACCTTCATGGTATCGTAGAAAGGAAGCACAGGAAGTTTGATTGAAGAAGGGTTAAGCAGAGTTTTCAGGCGTAGGCTTGAAGGGCATAGTGCGAGAAGAAGCACTTAGTCATTTCTGAAGAAATCCTCGAAAGGGAAGAATCGAAGGCCAGGATTCACAGGGGAGATTAACGAAGTCCTGACAGCCATCAGATTTCGGGGAATTTATGCACGGGTTAAGTCTTGGTGTGCAGGGGAGGAACTCGGGAGTCATCGGGACTCAGCTCATCGGAAGATCAGGGATTCCAGTGACAAAAATCTCATGTTTGAAGTCGTGATTAGCGATTTCTCGATAAGATCAGAACCGTTGATCATAGTGAGGATATGTGGCGCGAGATCCCAGGGAGTCAGGGTTCGTTGTTTCGAGGTTCTCTTATACAACGAAATTGCAGCAGGAGAAACTGCGATTTCGCGAAACGCGACGGGTCCCACAGTGACACCATTTCGACGGAGGTCAATCTTGTGGAGAGATGATGATAGGTGGCGTCGACACATTGTGAACTCAAAGAGTCGTGAGTTTGAACCGCAAAGGTTTTCTTTAAAGTGCACAAGATCACGAGAGGCGATATCTCGGTAACCATTGGTTAGTGAGTGGGCCACGGGGCAAGTGGATGACAGGTGGCATCGGAAGTCGGGGATCGGAGATCCCAAAGGCATGAGTTCCGCACAATTCGATTTCGCGAAGCTCAAAATTCCGATAGGGAACGAGACGTGGTCTCGTGGAATGGCAGGTCACGCAGGAAAGGATTTAGCCAGAGGGGGCTAAGGAACAAAGCACAGTGCCATCACGGATCGGGGATCGAGAATACACGAGGAGTGTGATTCATGACCTCGTAAAGACTGATTTCCCAATAGGGCGATATTCCCGATAGAGGCAAGCTATACGTGGGGAAGCATTCTTCGGGTTTCGAGGATTTTGAGACTTGAGTGCAGGACTCGTAATCGTGCGAGGTCCGATTCTCCGATAGGCAAAAGTAGATCATCTGGAGAGCATTCAGTGGGTGCGAGAAAGTCCCGATAAGGGATTTGAGGAGCATTTTAGCTCTTCGGGCCTAGGAAAAATAAGGTCCTGGTGGAAGCGGGCGCGCCAAGTGGCCGTCTGTGTCAAATTGTCATTTCAAAAATCGCTTATGAAGAATAGAAAAATGTACGACCTCAGTTAGGTAGCTACATAGGTTATTATTTGATATTAAAAGTTAAAAATATGTTGGGCTGCCAACAATGGCGACTTGCTGGGAGAAGCAGTTATCTATGTATTACTGATGAGTTTAGGTTAGAAAAATTTGAATGATTTCAAATCAAAGAACAATTGAAAGGTAATTTGAGCATCTTTGATAATAATGACATGGTCCAACTTAAGATATCCTTTGTTAAAAGGAATGAAATCTGGTGAAAAACTTCACAAATGAAAGCTACGATGTTTAAGTTAATGGCTCCAATGCTATTGACAGGGCCAATGCTGCCAGCAGGCATCCATAGCCTCGGTAGGGATGTCAATTAAACCACTCTGACATTTGTATCCTGTCCAGGAAATTTCAAATCAGAATGAAGGATGCTTATGACCAAAATCAAGATTTATACCTAAGAATTTTCTTTAACCTGACATCGCTTCGCTGCAAGTGGGCCTGTTCAGTACCCCGGCGAAGTTGTCTTGGCATCATGCATGAATTTACTCACTGCCAGCAGACATGTTCAGTGTCCTGGTGGGTTTACAAACACTTCCCACAACTCTTTGAGAAATTATTCACAATCTGACATAGTTTTAAAGACATTCAACAGAGCGGGGTGATGCTGAAAATTTCAATTTTTATACAACTTAATATTTTCCAAGCCTTTAATTTTTTCTTGCTAACCTTCATCAAGATCTGAAAATAGTTTATTAAAAAAACTAATTTTTTAGAATAGGGATTCATCGTTGAGTTTATTTTCTTAAGAGAAGGGATAGCGTAAAGAGATTTTTAAATATAGTCGTGATTACTCTCAAATGCAAATTGAAACCGAAAAATCGACTCTCAAACAAAATACCATATTTAACTAGCCTACGTTTTTAGAAAAACACAAAAATTGATGCTCTGACAGCCCTTGACAATTATTTAGAGATGAAGCATTATGTTCTCTTCTTCTGAACTAGACTGTAATACAGGCATGTTTGACTCAAAAAGGACAAAAAAAAAAAAAAAACAGAAAAAAAAAAGGAAAGTAAAAGACACCAAAACAAAAAAATATGTACAAAAGGTGTAACGGAGAGTTGTCAGGTGAAATACCTTTTGAGAGCTTGACCATTCACTGGGAAGGTGTCTGTCTATCCCTCTAAATTCTGTAGGTAGAAAGAACTGGAACCTAGATTTTCAGCAATTAAGAACGGTCCCAACCACAGGTTTTGGAACTTAGTATGCTCACCTTTCCCCTCACGAGTTTTATCCCATTTGAGGACAAGATCACCTACCTCAAAATTCCTGTCTGAGGCAGAATTCGAATCGAACCAGCTTTTGACAATAAGTTGATGTTGATCCAGTTTTTGTTTTTCTTGAGCCCTTACCTCTTATAACTTTAGCAAAGCATTAATCCAAATTTCCAAAGGAGGATAGTCTTCTTCCTGAACCTTCTGTGATAATTGCAAATATGGAAGGAGAATGTGTGGCAGAAGAATTGTGTCCCTACCATAAATGAGGAAAAAGGGGGAATTACCAACAACAATTTCCAGAGTTACCCTATCATCCCATATTTCATTGAATAGTGCATTATGCCAATTTTTGTGGTTTTCAAAGATCGTCATCTTGATGATCTTGATCAGGTTTTTATTTGTCGATTCCACCAAACCATTTCCTTAGGGGTAATAGTTGGCAGAATAATTTAGTTTTATCCCCTTTTCTAAAGAAAAAGCACTCATGTCGAGAGATGAAAAATAAGAAGCATTATCGAACACTAGACATTCAAGAATACTAAAATGAGTGATAATGTTTGAATTAAGGAAGGATCTTACCTGACTAGTGTTTACCACTTTTAATGGTGCAGCCTCGGACCATATGGTGAAATAGTTTTTTGTTGTAAAGATGTATTTATGTTGCTGCAAAGAAGTGGGGTTAATTGGGCCAATAATGTCAAGACCCCATTGCTGAAAAGGGAAATCCACCAAGATAGGTTGCAGTGGGAATGTTGCCTTCTGTACTCATCAAGAAGCCTTTTGACAGATTATGCATTTGCGGCATAATGCATGGGAATATTTGAAAAGAGTGGGCCAGTAATACCCTGCCCTTAATACTTTGTGGGCAGTAGTGTCTCCACTGAAATGCCCACCAGCTTCCCCTGCATGTAATTCTGATAAGAATTTATCTACTTCATCTCTTTCCAGAAAACGCATAAGGATTCCATCAAAAATTTTGCGAAATAATATACCATTCACCAGTTGGAAAGGTGGAGATTTTTATCTCAACACTCTCCTCTTTTTTGGATCAAGGTGACCGGGAGCTAATCCGTGTATTAGATAAAAATTGATGTCATTATACCAAGGACTTGTAGGATTTTGTACACAACATATTTGATTTTGATTATGTTGATCTTCAATTAACATATCGGTTTGATTCTACTGTTCTATAGCTAAAGCAACAACTAATTTACATAAACCTTGGCCTCTAACAATTTGTGTTGGAGTGATATCTAGGTCATATTATTGTAAGGATGTGACCTAGTTTGCCCTTTTCTCACCCAGTTCTTTCTGTACTAACAAATTTCTAATAGTGTGGTAAGGAACAATGACTTTCGTTATAGATTTTAGTAGATAAGATCGAAAATGTTTTACCACTTTAAAAACAGCATACACCTGCTGATCTAGAGTAGGATAATTAAGCTCTTCTCTCTTAAAGGCTGAGCTCATAAAGGCAATAAGAACTTCGTTGTTTTCAACATTCTTTTGGGTTAACACAGTGGCATAAGATCGATCGGAGGAAAATGTGTAAAGAGTGAAATATCGCAAAAAGTTAGGGCTCATTAGGGATGGAGCCTCCACTATGGTTGTTTTTATTGAGTCAAAAGCTTGACTTTCTAGAGGTCCCTAATGGTATTTCACATCCTTTTTTATTAAGTTTTGTAATGGCCTAACCATTTCTAAAAAACTCGAGACGAACCTTCTAACAAAATTTATCTGACCTAAAAAGGATTGCATTGAATTTTTGGAAGAGGGGGGAGGAAGTTTTGAAATGACTTGAGTCCTCTCAGGGTAAATGATCATCCCTTCATTGGATACTATGAATCCAAGCAGCTTGCCTTGTTCTACTGCAAAGACAGATTTTTTGGGATTTAGAAAGATGTCGTACTTACGACATCGTTGTAGAACAAATCTCAGATGAGCTAAGTGATCTCCTTTATTCTTGGAGAAGACAGTGACATCATCTAGATAGACTACTACATATTGATTGATTAGACCGCAAAAAGAGATATCCATCGCTCTCTGGAAAGTGGCACCAACATTTATAAGCCCAAAGGGAATCTTTCTATAAGCATAGCTACCCCATGGAGTATAGAAAGTGGTTTTCAACTGGTTTGGAGGAGACATGAGGACTTGGTTATACCCTGAAAAACCATCTAGCAGTGACAATATTTCAGAACCGGATACCTGCTAGAGAATCTGTTCCATCAGAGGAACAAGGTAGTTGTCTTTATCAGATGCTCGGTTTAAATTTTGAAAATCGACACATAGTCGGATTTCTCCACTTTTCTTCCTCACAGGGACAAGGTTAGAGACCCACTGTGTATGTCTCACCGGGAAGATTATTTTAGCATTCAATAGTTTTTTTAGTTCCTTCTTGACTGTTGGTTCAAGTTTTGGGTGCATCTTTCTCAACTTCTGTTGAAAAGGTTGAGTCTGGGATTTCATGGGAATAATGTGTTATATAATGTTAGGATCAAAGGTTTTTAGATCATCATATTGTAAATTCTAACCTTGTACAATATATACTAAAAACTGATATTCAGAAAAGAACAGAAAAGATACAATGGCAAATACAAACAAACATTACACAAAGATTTTTCACCTGGAAACCCAAACCGAGAAAACCAGCATATATTATATGCATACATTGTGTTACATTGTTTACAATTTAATATACATATACGAGCTAGCGGCATCCAAAACCCTAACTCAATGACCTGGATTAGTCCAAAACCCTAATTCCTTAACCAAAAATAGAAAACCATCGGAAAAAAACCATGTGCCAAAAAAAACCACCTAAATATCATGTGGTCCTGGAAATATGTCGTCCCAATAATATGTTGTCCTAGAAATATGTCGTCCTAGTGCGAAAAAAAAATTCAAGGGTGTTGCCCCTGAACCCCCGCTTGGGGGGCTCTGCCCCCCCACACCCCCCCGCACGCTTGGCGTAGACGCTCAGACACTACTACTTGTGAAAATAATATAACACATATGTCCAAGCAAAGACATCCTTAAATTCCTTAAACAACTTAATAACGGTTGACTTCTCTTGCTCAGAACATCTCGTTCCCAAATTGATGCATTGTGGATTATCTTTAGTTCCTAGATTGACTTTTTCATGGGTCAAGAAAGAACTATTCATTTTACAATTCACTGATTTTCTAAATTTATCATGCAAATCATAAAACTTTTCTAATCTTACCACAGATTTTGGGATAGAATTTACTAGATCTGATGTTGATTCCAGATATCTTGGGCTTGATATTACCTTAAAATTGTGCAGGTCTTCATCGTGGGGGCCTTCATCGATAACCGCACCTTGGAAAGCATCTTCCATGTGTAGGAAACTGATGATCTATTGATCGTCATCGAAAACTCTCCAATTAGTGATGTTGTCCGAGACGGATGATTTGAACAACAACTTGATGGAAAATGCATTTGGAAAAGGCCTTCTATGGGAAAATTTTTATAAGCGACATTAGCTAACAAGTCAGCCTCAGAATTATTCAATCTTGGAATAGAATTAATGTCAAACACAAAAATTTTGTGCATTAGATTCTATACCTCATCTTGATAATTTTTTAGGTGTGGAGATAGGCAATGAATAAAATTTTTGTTAAGAACCAAACATCAATATAGCATGGAAAAACCTCAGGAAAAGTACTCAATGCCTTGAAACAGAGATAATTTCAGATAATAAGCCTCTTCGCGGGGGAAACCTCCTTTTACCCCACTTAAATGTTCAAGTACAAGATGATTCAAAATGAAAATGTCTCCTTGGTATATATAGGAGA
>JZKD02S1633201.1:128369-142150 GCA_000966675.3 Picea glauca
CTCCTTGGTATATATAGGAGACTAGGAGGTATAATTACAACTAATGGCCTAAAGCTGACATAAATAAAATAACATTACTAATATAATATGCCCCAATTAAGGGGTAATGAACCAACATTAGGGCTTAACAATTTCTTACATGTTTGACCACAATTTTTGAATCGTTGAATACCATTAAATTATGTAGTTTCAAATCTAGTTCCTTTCTGAGACCTTGCAGAAGTGCCTTGTATTCAACCGTATTGTTTGTGCATTTCAAATTCTAATCGATAAGTAATCAAAGTTTTGTTACCTATTGGATCAATGAGCACACATCCTACACTAGCTCCTTCTTTAGATTTGGATCCATCAAAGTAAAGGGACCAGATGTGATTCTCATCAGTTGTATGTGAAATCTTAGGGAGAATTGTTGACTGTGTGGATGTCATGAGTTTCAACTGTTGTTTCAGGTTAGAAATGGTAGAAGTTTCAGCCATGAAGTTACCAAAAAAGGTGTTCATCCCCTGTATTTCAGTTGAATTGGCAAAAGCAGTAAATGGTTCATTAGCATCATTTAAATCAGTTACCATAAGCTTGAGGTAACGCTCACGATTGACCTTGATTATGTTAGGCTTTCCATTCTTTGGCAGCCACAAATGAGACCATTCTATCGCAAAGTAACCATGCAGCTATTTGGACCAATTCCTACTTAAAAATAAGCCATATACTTCAGGGATATCAATGACAATAATATCAATAATCTAGTGGACTTTAGGATTAGACAATAATCTGATAAGGACATTTTTTAATTGATCTATTACCTTAACATTGGTTCGATCAAGCTGAATAATTTTCAGACTGGAAGGTTGGACTTCAGCATTGATTTTTTTGCAGATAGACCAAGGAATTACATTTGACGATGCGCCAGAATCTACCATACAATTATGTACATTCCTATTGAAAATTTCAAAAGTAAACAAAAAAGGTGGGACATTTCTACGAGTATTAACAGTAGAACTTTACTGGTTTTTAGTTGCAACCCCTGGAATTATTTTATCTACATTTGTTACGCTTTTTACAACAAGGTCTATTTTATCAGAGGATTCTAGTGTCATTTTAATAGAGACCTTTTGAGACATTTTAGGTTTGTTTTCTGCAAATTTGTTGTTGTTCAGATTGCAGTTTTAGTTGTTTTCTGCAATATTCTGAAGCATCTTTTGCAGAAGAAAAAGAAATTTCAATAATTCATAAACAAAAATATTAGCTCTAAGTTTTTTGAGGTCTTCAATCAAATCGTATTCTAAACTTGGAGTTTCTAAATTCTGTTTAGTTTCAATTTTTTTAGACTGTTTTTGAGGCGCATTAGTTCCAATTTCAGAAGAGGATTTATTTGTTGTTTTTCTTCTGGTATTGTAAGGATGCACTGTTTCAAAATTGTCTTGAAAGATACTATCTGAAAAATGCCCAAAGATGTTGGGAGAGGATTCATCGTCTTCCACTATTTCTTGTTCAACCACATCTTCATAAATCTCGGGGGGGAACTAAGTTACCATGTGCTTCCAGAATTGTCTGGATAACATACTGTAGGTTTTCTAGATTTAGGCCTTCATAACTTAAGTTGGGCCGGTTTGTGGGAAAATAATTTCGGAAAGGGGGTTTGTAAGACCCTTTGCTTGAAGAATATTGTTCAGTTGATCTCCTTAAATCTATAACTTGATTTGACAATTTCTGAATGACTTTATGTAAACTTTCCAGATCTGAACCGTTTGATTGAGTTTTGGTTTGGGGAGGTCTAGGAATAATTTCTATTTTCTTCTTGTAAGATGGGGTAATCTCTACCTCATTACAGATATTGTCCTTTAGGCTTAGAATATCTTTCTCATTTTGGCTTGCCTCCTTGAAGTCTTCCAATAATATTTCTTTCTTAGACCTTTTTACCTAGATTGCTATGTTCTGGTCTAGGGTTTTGGTGTAGTATGCGACAATAAATTTTTCAGTAGGCATTGAATCAGTGGGGATTCAATTTTTTAATGTTAGAAACCTTTGATTAAAGTCTTTTATTTTTTCCTTAGGGTTCATCTTTAAACTGGAGAGTTCCATGACTAAGACTTCGAGAGATTTGTCATCTCCTAATTTCTCGAGGAAACGAGACTCAAATCTATCCCAAGATACAATGGTGTGGGGTTATTGGGAAAAATACCAAGTAGAGGCATTGCCTTCAAATTTGTATGGAAAAAGTCTACATACTACATCTTCGTGTTCTACGTTGTGGAGTCTAATGGCTAGCATGAATCTTTTAATGTGATCCTTAGTGATTTTCTTGGAATCGGGATCAAATTTAGGGAGCCATTTCTCTAGATGTTTAGGCAAAGGATGTTGGGGTCCAGGTATGGCCACAACATCTTGATCAATCTAAGGTCTGGTGGGATTGTTTGGATTTTAAATAGGTGTGGGTGGTGTCGAAGGCTGAGGCAAAGAACTGCCTTCGTCCAATGACTCTTATCCTGAAGAGGAGGGAGATGAAGGCGGTGGTGATGGTGGGATACAATATCCTCCATCTATAAGAGTGGGGGTGTGATCTGGATCTATAGGATTTAGGCTAAGACCAGTGCCTTCAAGTTGCTCTCTAATATTAGAAAAATCTAGCGGTTCATTCAGTGGTCGACCTGGTTGTCTGATACGGGCCAAAGCACCATGTGTCCTTAGAAGTGATTGACAAACAATTTCTTGTATGTCGGACCATGGGGCGTTTGGTGTTACTGGTTCAATGGTAATATGTGGATTTACATTTGATGTGGTTGTTGTTTGAGAGGCAATGTTTTCATGAGAACAACTTCTTGTTACTATAGGTTAGCAGATGTGTGGGGGAGGAGTCTTGCGAACTCCACGTGCCATCAATAGTGTTCAGACCCTCCTTCTAGCGTCATTTGTTGACGGGCGAAAATGACCATCCATCAATTGGAAGAACGAGTCTGGTCCGAGGTTGTCTAAATAACCCAAGCCGTTTGGTATGACTCGCTCTGATGGGTTTAATGGCTACGTTGGCCAATCTAACAGTCCTAAAAGAAATAAAATAAAGAAAAAGAGCAAACTAACAATTAAATACTTAGTGTATATATATACATACATATCTATATAACTATTTTGAAATAATATTTACAATACAGATATGTTTATCTAATTTATATGCAAGATATACAAGTTGTGAGTTTTAATCTGAACTCACAAAAATCTATGAAAATATGGTTTCTTTAACAAACAATAGATAAAGAAAGCAAATAAACTATTTTTTTTTCGTTTTTATCTTAATTTATCTATAAGATTAAATATCAAAATATATTATGAAACAAGAATATGTAGATGGTCAAAACCAGGCCACATATAAGGATTTTGAAAAAAAACAAACGATAAAAGAAATAAACTAACCTATTAATGAGTTAATCGGCATGCATCTAATGTCTGTACAATTATAGAATGTCCAGCCAGCCTGTCCAAGAGATAAACCTGCAGTGAACCTTTACACTATTCAAAATAAATGCAAAACAATATATTAACTATTGGATTTTAATGACAGAATGATAAGACACAAATAATAACTGTGATATTTGTGATTGCAAGCAATTACACATAAGATAAATCTAACTGTAACAACCCGGTTTTAATCATTCAACTAAATTTAAGAAAAACCTTATCATTTAGATTGAATGAATGATCACTATTTTTTAATAACTGAAGCATCAAAATGTGGACTATATTAAAAGAAATTATCTTGATGAAATAATAATTCATGAAGACAAAATCTATCAACAATTATTGAATTATCAAGATAAACAAACCACAAACGAAAACAACATTTACAGAGAGCTAAAGGAGATATGTAAACATATGTTCCGTCCAAATTCGTGTATAGGTTGTCCACCTTCACACCTAGGCCAAGATGTTTGATTACAAAAAATAATGAGTTTTTAAAGCCTTCAGAAAGGTAACTGCCTTATCTTCTGTGATTAGATACAATCATCTATTGATTACAAAAATAGAGGCGGAATATAACCACCCCAATTCACACTAAATCTTTAAAAGCTAAAAAAAAGGTTTATTCCTGTTTATACAAAAATGGATCACGGATATGGATAAAAAGCCCAAAAAATGCTTCAGATCACTTGGTCACCATAAACTCCCAGATATCCTAAAAAGAAAAGATAAAATAAAGAAACTTAGATATATATTTAACCTCAATTTTCCAAATTTCGAATTAGAGTAGACTGGCTATAGAATCTGTTGATTCTATAGCTACTCTATTTTAGCAACGAAATCTAATTTATTCAATGAACAAAATATAATGCTATTTTAAGATAAATAGAAATCTTACCTTTAACTATAAAATCAAATCATATCACATGATCTTAGAATTTATTACTGTTGTTGCAGTCTCGACATTTTTTAATATGACATTCCCTGTAGTTTTCATGCGTTTCTCTTATCTCTGAACGATAGACTTGAGCCTATGATTTTCATTTGTTAAGGGGTCGACTTGATCAGTAAGGGCTTTGATCTGTGACTATAAAATAGGTATATCGGTGTAATACTTGTCAATCCAGAATAGTCAAGTTTCACATTGTGACTATGCAATAGTCGATTGAGAATACCCACGGTTGTGTACCGAAACGTCCCCAATGTGGACTGTAGATTTGTTACCAAACTTAATACCTAGAAAACCTTCACTATGCTTCAAACAAGGTGGCATATTATCCAAAAAATTGTAATACTGATCGAGGTATGTTTGGAAGGAAGGAAGGTCTTCTTCAGCAAGAAATCTATCAATCTTGAAATCTGAGCTCTCATGGATCTCGATCGTCTTGATCGAGCTCACATTAGGGTTTGATTTGTTTCGCAGCTTCCTCAAAATCAACCTTCCATCTCTTTTATTTTTAAAACCCAAATCGATATCACCTTTAGATGACTTGCCTACAGATCTGTTTGCATTTTTGACAGAGGCGTTAGGTTGTGCATCTTGCTCATGGGTCTGCTCAACAACTCTTGGGTCAGGTAAAGGCTTACTGTGGGTGGTCATAACACAGGCCTATGTAAATGAAGGGAACATTATGGGATAAAGTATGGTTTCTTCAATCACAGGTTTGTCAACCTCTACATAATTGGGGTTAGCGAAACCATTTCAGGTTAAAAATGAAACCCAGTCATCGTTCTGCAAATTCAATTGATGTGCAAGCATAATTTTTATCAAACCGTGGTGGAAAAGGCTTGAATCCAAACATTTCTTATTATACCTCTTATCCATTTTATACAGGCTTCTCCACAGGTAATAAGGCATGTTTAAAGGAAACCCTATGAAATTCATGAGCAAACGTAGGTGATATAGAAAGTCAAAACCAAAACGGCCTTCACATGTCACGAATTGTTTCAACACTGCAAGCAAACCATGCCATCGAGTTTTTAGTAGGGACATTGGCATACCTTTGTCACAACCATTGAACTTTCAAGATGTAAATAAAAGACTCCATGGAACCTCTTCGACCTTGGAATTCTTGAACCACTTCTTCCCACTTGCAGGGAGACCTGTTGCTTGGCTTAAAAAGTCCTCTGTGACTTCGATTTGAATGTCCCCCACCTTTTCTCGACATTTTTCAAATGAGAGGGTTAATTCCTGAGTGGTTTGCAGGTTAAAGCCATGGAATTTTTCAAGGAAAACAAGCCAGCCATGACCCTCAAGATCCTCCCTTGCATCATCGCATAGGAGAAAGGTATGAGTGTCGTTGGGTTCAATCCTAACAATCGGGGCCATGGGAAATTGGCAGGAAATCACCCAAACATAGTGTGTATGATTTGTTTGTAAGAGGAGACCAAAGCTATAATCTAGGCCCAAAACTCATCAACAATCTATGGCGTATGAGCAGAAAATCCTCAGCAAAAAGATAGGAATTATTTTAAATGAATGCGAGGGGTGTTGCAAAACCCAAGACCAAGATTTGAAATGATGGGCTCAATGTGATCGGACTGCCACTTCCCACATAGTAGAGGCCACAACCAGGTTCATTAAAATAAAAATGATAGCACAACAAAGTGGGTTAGGTCTTAAAGTTTGGGAAAGGGAAACTTATAAACCAAAGTCTAGTGACAAGGGAACGCATGACCAAGAACCACACAAAGATATATCAATGCTTAAATTAAATGGTTCTTTGTTGATCCAAAAAACAATCCATAAGAATGCTTGACATTCGAGGAGTCAAAACAAAGAGAATAAACTTCATAGCAAGGAACAAGACTTTATTAATACAAACTGTGGAGCCATTTTTCCCTTCATAAACTTTTCAAATAGAGTGATAATATAGTCATAAGTTCTAATGCTTTGTTTTCATACTTTCAATCATGAACGAAGCATGAAAACAAAAAACACTAGGAAAAACCAAAAACTTACAATTGTCATTTCAAAAATTGCTTATGAAGAACAAAAAAATGAACAACCCCGGTTAGGTAGCTACATAGATTATTTAGTTGCATAAGTTGTATAAGTTGCATATAGTTGCATAAGTTCCAATATAGTTGCATAAGTTTCATATAGTTGCATAAGTTGCAATATAGATCCATAAGTTGCAATAAAGTTGCGTAAGTTGCATAAGTTCCATAAAGTTGCTTAAGTTGCATAAGTTGCATGTTTCATAGTTGCATATAGTTGCATAAAAAATTGTTGCAATATAGTTGCATATAGTTGCATAAGTTGCAATATAGTTTCATATAGTTGGATAAGTTGAAATATAGTACGAAAACAATTGCATTTAGTTGCATAAAGTTTAAATTGTCACACCTATCCGTCATATGGTTGCATATAGTTTCATATAGTTGCATAGTTGCATAAGTTGCATATAGTTTCATATTTTCATAAGTTGCATAAAGTTGCATAAGTTCCATAAAGTTTCTTAAGTTGCATAAGTTGCATGTTGCATAGTTGCATATAGTTTCATAGTTGCATATGGTTGCATACAAAATTGTTGCAATATAGTTTCATATAGTTGCAATATAGTTTCATAAGTTGAATATAGTTGCATATAGTTGCATATAGTTGCAATATAGTTGCATAAGTTGCAATATAGTTGCAATATAGTTGCAATATAGTTGCATTTGGAACCATTGGTACATTTTCATAATAAGAATAGGTCTCAAGGTGTGTACCATGACTAGAGAGGAAAAAAATGGCCTAAGGTCCTAAACATATTTTCTTTGGCTCATTGGACATTAACAAGGCCTCAAACCACCCCATTTATCCTATTTAATAGACTATGGTGCTTGGGTGGGATATGGGTGTCATTCATAATTTTTTCACACCATGTATGGAACTTAGGTCTTGTCCATGTTCAAGGAAAGAACATAAGGTTTTTAGGTCCTATTTTCATATACTTTCATATAGGTTTTTAGGGAAAGAACATAAGGCATGTTTCATAGTTGCATATAGTTGCATACGAAATTGTTGCAATATAGTTACATATAGTTGCATAAGTTGCAATATAGTTGCATAAGTTGCATATAGTTTCATAATATGAAATATAGTTGCATATAGTTGCATAAGATGAAATATAGTTGGATTTGACCACTCACCAGTATTTGAGAATATAGATGCAATATAGTTGCATAAGTTGCAATATAGTCGCATTTGGAACCATTGGTACATTTTCATAATAAGAATAGGTCTCAAGGTGTGTACCATGACTAGAGAGGAAAAAAAGGGCCTAAGTTACTAAACATATTTTATTTGGCTCATTGGACATTAACAAGGCCTCAAACCACCACATTTATCCTATTTAATAGACTATGGTGCTTGGGTGGGATATGGGTGTCATTCACAATTTTTTCACACCATGTATGGAACTTAGGTCTTGTCCATGGTCAGGGAAAGAACATAAGGTTTTTAGGTCCTATTTTCATATAGTTGCATATAGGTTTTTAGGGAAAGAACATAAGGCATGTTTCATACTTGCACATAGTTGCATACGAAATTGTTGCAATATAGTTTCATATAGTTTCATAAGTTGCAATATAGTTGCATAAGTTGCATATAGTTGCATATAGGAACACTATGCAAATAATTGTCTCTTTCCCTTGAAACAAAAAATGAATTCCTTAGAGAAAGTAGAGAACCCATATGTTGGGGTCTTCATGTCTTGAAAACTTTCAAGGAGGGAGGATCCACAGAAATCCAAGAGAAATATGTGACAAGACTTTTCTATGTGCAGGCCAAACTCAATGGGAAGTCAATGGTTGTGATGGTGGATAGTGGGGCCAATCATCACTTCATAAGGGAGGATACTATGCAAATACTTAGGTTGCAACTCGAGCCAATGTAGAAAACCTTCAAAGATGTCAACTCAATCATAGAGAGCATTGTTGGTGTAAACAATGACGTCTCATTGAAACTTGGGGATTGGAGCATATTTACAAGTTTCATCATTTTTCCCATGGACAATTTTTAGGTTGTGTTGGGGTAGGAGTTCATGAGAAGGGAAAAGGAAATGCCTATTCTAAACATGGACCACTTAGCCATGTTGTAAGTCTAGAATCCGTGTTTGGTTCCTACCATGAGGAAGGAGGTGCATCGATGTCTTCTTTACAGTTGATTGTTGAGAAAAATCAAAGCAGACAACCTTGTGGGGATGAACATGGAAGATGTGGGGTGATAGTTGGATGACCTAATGAAGTAAATGAATAAATTTTAGTGTCGATGGAAGGAAGAATTGTCGATGTTGAAGACATGGTGGGATATTTCAATAAGGTAGTGGATGGATTGGCAGATGTTTGTTTGAACAAGTTTAAATTCACGCAACAAGGATCAAAATATGTCACATAACACAAAAGTATGGTGACTCTCCATTGATCATGTCAGGACATATTAGAGATGGGAGATATGAAACTAACAACCATCTTCCTTCACATTCACATTAGATTTCAACACATTATCTCGTGTCATGATGTGTGAAGTGAAGCCTTTGGGTGCCTTGAGGAAGGTGCCTTAGTAAAGTTGAAGGCTACCGAGAATGTAGTTGGGTGACTTGAAAGGTTGTCGATGGAGTGTGGACATTGTCATGGAAGAAAGGAAGAGTTGTGGGATTGACGAGATTGTAGAAATAAAGGGGTGTTTGAGCATGAATATGTGAGTTCTTGTGGTTGAAGCACAATGTTTGGACTAGCTACCCAAATAGCCAAAGTCATGAGGGGATTCAACACAAAAAATCATGAATGAACAAGTAAAATTATGGATGCAATAATAAGTCCACAATATGTGACACTTCATGGATCTTTCTAGGGGAAGATTGTTTTGGAAACCATTGTAGGAGACAATAGTTTCCAAGTTGGAGATGAGATCTGAAAGTATATTTAGATGCACCATGGAGATCTTGTTCAATGTATGTTTCCAAGGATGAAAATAGATTGGAGTGGTGGAGGTTGTAAATCCCTCTATGACACCCACCAAGAATAGGTTCTCCTTGGGAAGACTTGGGGGCGATTTGGTCGATGAACACAAGGAGGGATATGAAAGTTTGGGTGCATGATAGTCTTATAGGTGTGGGAAGGAGCGCCTTCAATGCACACATAGAGCATGCAGACCTGATGGAAATGCACCTCACACCTTTCAATGGATGAAAAATACTTGTGTTACACGAGAACATGGGTGGAGTGGATTGGGCACGACTACACAAGGAGTGGACCCATCTGCCCTTGGTGACATGGGTGAATTAAGGGGATCATCTTGACCTCCCTCTACACCAACAATGAGTTGGAGTCGGATGACATAATGGGAGAAAAGAAAAGGAACACACCAATTAGAGAATGAACACACATATAAAGGACCAAGTAGCAAAGGAAGTGGAACACAAGGATCATGAAGAAGATATCAAGGAGCATGAGTTCGTCAATAGAAAAGTGAATCAAATAAACAAGGGAGAGTTCAGTGAGAAAAAGCATGAATTGAAGGAGGGAGCACCATGGGGTGAACCAAAGTCTTGTAGTGACTTGGGAAAGTGACTCTTGAGAAGAAGAGAAATGGAACAAGTTTGTGGTTGGCACATGTTGGGTGGACTGTAGGATTTCAAAGAGTGTTATGATGGTGAAATCTGTTGGGGTGGATTTGTGCAATCGGGAAGAGTGTGAAAATTGGATCATCTTGGTGGATTTCTTAATTTATTCAAGACCGAGGCTGGACCAACCCCTAATATGTTGTTGCAACAACTTACTGAGATATGAAGGAATGAGAATGAAACTATCGGAGAGTTTAACACTAGATTTGAGAAGTTGCTTCAACGAATTCCTAGCAATATTTGCCCCGAAAGAGATCATCTTATTTTCCTTGGTACCAAGGCCTTCCCAGGACATTGGTATGCTTTAAATAATAATAATGGCTATTTGGACACCATATGGGCACCATTAAAAGGTTTTATGCATCATAGTTGGCTCTCAAGGCCTCTAAGAAGGAACTTAGAGCCATTAGGAGGATATAGTTGCATTCATAAGTTGCATTAGGAGGATATAGTTCACACATTCATAAGTCACATATAGTTGCATATAGTTTCATAAGTCGCATATACTAGTTGCAAAAGTTGCATATTAGATGCATAGTTGCATAAGTTGTATTGTTGCATAAAGTTGCATGTTGCATAAAGTTGCGTAAAGTTGCATAAGTTGCACTATTGCATAAAGTTGCATGTTGCATAATGTTGCGTAAAGTTTCATAAATTTGCGTAAAGTTGCATAAAGTTGCATGTTGTGTAAAGTTGTGTAAAGTTGCATAAGTTTCATTAATGTTTCATGAAGTTGCATGTTGCACAAAGGTGCCTAAAGTTGCATAAGTTCCATAAAGTTGCCCTAAATAAATCTTCTTGATCTTAATTTATTCAAGATCGAGGCTTGACCAACCCCTAATATGTTGTTGCAACAACTTATTGAGATAGGAAGGAATGAGAATGAATTTGCCAGAGAGTTTAACACTAGATTTGAGAAGTTGCTTCAACGAATTCCTAGCAATATTTTCCCCGAAAGAGATCATCTTATTTTCCTTTATACCAAGGCCTTCCCAAGACATTGGTATGCTTTAAATAATAATAACGGTTATTTGGACACCATATGGGAACCATTCACAAGTTTTATGCATCAAAGTTGGCTCTCGAGGCCTCTAAGAAGGAACTTAGAGCCATTAGGAGGATATAGTTGCATTCATAAGTTGCATTCATAAGTTGCATTAGGAGGATATAGGTCACACATTCATAAGTTGCATATAGTTGCATAAGTCGCATACACTAGTTGCATAGTTGTATAAGTTGCATATTAGAGTTAATTTTGCCACTCCAGTTAGAAAACCCATAAAGGGAATAGGATCCAAAGAAATATAATGGAGAATATAGTATTTGTAATATATGTTCGTGTGTGTGTGCATGCACACCCGTCGCACTATGGTCTAGAGGCAATTCGAAGCAGTTGCCATAACGATGACCCAAGTTCAATTCATGGTGAGATCCCTCCACACCTAGATGCTTGTTGCCTCTTTGTTGTAGCAACATATAGCCACAATTATGTTAGCAACCTAACCACCCTTGATGTAGAGAGTTTTGTCTCATCATGAAAACCTCTCCTTGATAATAAATAACAGTGGAGAACCCACATTGCTACCATGTGATATATTGGAGAACATAGAAGCCCTAAGGGTTAGCTCAAGCATTCATGAGCCAAACATGAGATCTCTCCCCCAAAGTGCATTTGTAAATATCTACAAATGTGATCAAATTTAAAGCTTCCATATCATTATCTCTTACTTCTATCAAGAGAATTGTCTTAGGAGAATTTTTGTCAAGTGAAATATCTTAACATAGTCCTCTAATGATTTGTCCTTTCCAAGTCATTTGGAATAGTTAATTTCTTGAGTCTCCATATTTTCAATATTTAGTGTATTTCTCTATTAAAATATTCTTCATAGTTTCCCATGTCTAAATATTATGTATATCTAGACCTATGAACCATTTGAGGGATATTTCCTTCAAAGTAGAGGGGAAAATTCTTAGCTAGGCATAACTATTATATTCATAAGTGTTGCAAAGGGATTCAAATTCAAGGATAAAAGTGTCTAGGACCTCAGTGATCATTCTATGAAATTGGGGAAGAGATGCTATATTTATTTTTTCATTCTTACTTGTTGCCCTATCCCCAAATTCTATGACACTTTCTTCAAATATTTGTTTTGGACTATATTCAATGGTTATTAACTTACACTACTCCCATGGGGATTTTTTCTTCTCATGGCACAATCAAGGGGATTGGTCATGTGTGAGTTGTAAACAATTACAGTTAGGGCTCTTCAATTTTAAAACTAATTATGAGCCTAGTGTTAAGGGTATGATTGGAGAATTTTAAAAGGATGACTTAGCATTTCATCAAGCATTTCATCAAACATTATATCAAGCATTTCTATCAAGCATTTCATCTAACAATTAGCATGCACACTCAAGAGATAGGAGAAATAATTCAAACCATTTCCTCCATCTGTGTGCCCTCCTTTGGTGCAAAAACATGTGCCCTCTTCCTCTGCAAATCTGTGTTCCCTCCTCCTCTGCAAATTTGTGTGCCCTCCTCTACAAATATGTCTTCCCTAGCCTCCTCATACTTTCCCTCCTCCCATGCGCCTCTCCCTCCTTATCCTCCTTCTCCCACTTCCACTCTATGTGCACCCAACCATTCCCTAGCCTCCTCCCATGTCTATCTCCCTCCTTCTCCACCTTCTCCCATCCTCCTCTCCATTCCGTGCTCCAAATTCGTCCTCCTCTCCCTCCCTTCCGGCCTGCTCCAAATCCGTGGACTATGGTGGTGAGTGTTCCAAATCTGTGTGCGGGTGTATCTGCTCCAAATCTGTGGACTGTGGTGGTGAGTGTTCCAAATATGCATGCGGGTGTATAGACGTGGTTGATATTTCATGAAATTTGTTTTGTTTTGTTTGAAATTTTTTTTATTTTCATTTTTTTTATGTTGTTTAATTTTTTTTTTTTTATATTATATATAATATATAATATATATTATATATATAATATATTAAATATATAACATATTATATATAGGCCTAGGTTTGTAGGTGATGGGATTATTGGGATACATGTTCATTGGATTAGTGGATAAGTGAAAGTAGTGTTTATGAGGGAGTCGGATAGGTATTCGTGGGTTAATAAAGTTAGTATTAGTCTATATAGTAAATATAGTCAATATAGTATTAGTGTAATGTTTGTGCTTGAGTATAAGGCTAGGAGTTATTCAGTCAATGTGATTAATATGGTGAAAAATGATGTCCAATTATGGTGCACCATGGTCAATAGGGTTGATAGTGGTAAATGATGGTCAACCACAATAAATTGTGGTCCATATGGTAAATGAGGCTCAATATTTAATGGGTTAAAGGGGTTATTATATTAGGAGGTTTGTGGTTCATGGGATTATATAAAAAGTTAATATTGTCAATAGAGGTTAACCACAGTCAACAATAGTCAATGGAAGTCGATAGTCGTTCATATGGTCAATGAGCATGGAGGGTTGATGGGTTAATTGGGTTATTATGTTAGTAGGTTTGTGGTGATGTGAATATCAAGCTAAGAAATCAATGGATGCTTTTGGGTGAGAAAGCTAGGTGTTAGTTAGTAAGTGTGGTTAATATGGTGAACCATGGCACATATGGTCTATAGTCAATATGATCATTAAAGGTTAATCATGTTCAATGATAGCTATAGTGATCCATATGGTCAATGAGGGTATACGGTTGATGGGTT
>JZKD02S1633212.1:43219-54663 GCA_000966675.3 Picea glauca
CCCCACTGTTAAAGGTAGAATGGTCGGGGGGGGGGTCCGATATTGTTTGTCGGTCATAGATATGAGCACCCTTTGTTTAGACGTTGATATAGGCACACCCTTTATCACAGAGCGTGAATCATATTACCTCATTAAAAACTTAGGATAACACCATTTTGTGGGTTTTTTACGCAGCTTCCCTTTCCTTTTTGTCACCAAGTGGTTAGAACAAAACAATAAGAACTCAAAACAAATACTTTAAAAAATTTCATGTCTGTTTTATTGGAATGAAGACATCCTAATCTATGACCTAGTCTATTCTACTAGCACATTTAACCCAGATTAGACTGTTGGGCTAGAAATTACTCTATCCTGGTGCTAGTTGATCAAGTTTAAACAATTTGATCAAATTTATTCACTAACTAACCTATCTATCTTGGATAATATTAAACAGTTTAGCCAAGTTTTATTCTCTAACCTATCCACATAAATTCAAAATACTTGACCATGATTAGGGTGTATGAATCAAGCCATTTTTATTGCATGGGGTTTATCATTTTTCTTTTCATACCTTCTTTTATTCTTTTTCTTTCTTTTCTAAATCATTTGCAGGATGAAATATTATTTACAACCAAAAATACAACAAGGGTAAAAAATTTATAGTCACCAGTTGATCCTATGAAACATAGGGTTATAATAGTGGCTCTACCTGGGGATGGTGCTCTTCTTGTGAGGTGCCAAGAACCTGCCTCCTGATGTCTTGAAATATTTTCTCCAGTGCGTCTTTTGCAACTTGTTTTTTTTTTTTGAGAATCTGATGGTGTTAGTCAGTGGCTTAGGGCCTTCTCTTCGAGCTTCAATCATCTGATCATCGACACCCACACATAAAATGGAAATAAAAGGAATGGTTTGTACAATGAAATTGAATGACTAAAAACCTCATTGGGGGTGGGACATAATGCTTGAGAATTTTTCCATTTACAGGTCCTCCTGACAAGTCTACTCCATCAATGTCCTTGAGAAAAAAAGTGTTGTTTCCTCTGAATTCCTGAATGATGTAAGGGCCTTTCCAAAAACTATCGAACTTTCCATGTTTACCTTTATCCTTGTTCATGGAATCTGACTTTAGTACCAAATCACGCAACTTAAAATCATTTTCTTTATTTCTCTTGTCATAAATCTTTTTGATACTTTCTTGGATTACCTGGGTTTTGTTATACACATCTTCTCAGGACTATTGTAAGTGGATCATCTTATTTATTCTCCTTTGGGTATTAGTTGGCTCCGCTTGCACTTCCTACAATAGTTTCATAATAGGGACTCCCAAAGAAGAAGGGAAAATTGCCTCAGTGTCGTATACCAACTGGTATGGAGACATACCAAGTGATCTTTTTGTGGTTAACCGGTCAACACAAAGTGCATGGACTAACTTATTATGCTAGGACTTCTTGTTTTCCTGCAACATATTCTTAATGATATTCACCAGAATTTTGTTTGAGGACTCAACTAACCCATTTCCCTGAGGTTAATAGGTTGTGGAGTTCCCCAAAGTAATGTGGTATTGGCTGCAAAACTCTACAAGATTTTTGGATTTTTGGATTTGGAGGACATCCAAAATGAGAAAAAATATTTGTTTCCAAGAATTTAATGATGACAGAGTCAGTGGCTTGCCTGCATGGTACTTCTTCAATCCATTTTTTGAAATAGTCTGTGGTTGTGAGGATCCACTTATGTTGTCCAGAAGAGGGTGGATGAATCTCACCAATAAATTCCAAGCCCCATTGCTGGAATGGAGCTTCTATTGAAATAGGTCTGAGAGGCAAGGGAAAAATTTTCCTTTTTCCTTCGACGATTTGACACTTGTGGCAGGAGGTCACCTTTTTGTGTATGTCTGCAAAAAAGGTGGGCCAGTAATAACTTGCTCTGAGGATCTTGTTAGCATTGGTTTTCCAACTAAGATGCCCACCACAATCACCTTCATGGAAATCCTACAATACCTTGTCATCTTCATCCTTTAATAAGAAATTAAGTAAGATACCCATAGGGTCTTTCCAATAAAGGATTTCATCTAGAATACAATATTTCACTACTTTTAGTTTAATAAATCTATCTTTGGTCTTAGTTAGACCAGGAGGAGCTTGTAAATTATGAAGGACAAAAATGAGGTCTATGTACCAAGGAGAGGTTAAGAATACCTATTTTACATTTGGATTCTCCTGCTCTTCCTGCTCATCAACTGCAGCCAAAAAGTTATTGTCTAAAGCATGAAAATTGGACTCGTCCATCAATTTGGCCAAACCCCGACGCTTGATTAGTTTAGTGGGTTTTATTTCTATATCAAATTCCAGAATGACAACAATCCACTTGCCTCTCCTACCATTAGGATTATCCTGAGTCAAAATATCCTTCACCACTGCATTTGCAACATAAGCAATCATGTGAGAATGGATAACATAAACTCTAAAATATTTTATTGCTTTTACCAGGGCAAAAGCATGTTTCTCCATTATATTATAGTTTAATGCAACATCTCTCAATGAATTGCTGAAAAAGGCTATGGGTTGTTCTTACCCTTCACTATTTTTCTGCAATAGTACTGTTGCAATGGTGTGTTCAGACGCAAAAGAGAACAAATAGAAGTCTTGAGTGTAATATGGACTGATCAAAACTAGGGCTTCTGTAAGTGTGTGTTTTACCTTCTCAAATGGTTGTTTAGATTCGGTATTCCATCTTATTTTGGTGTCTTTGTTTAGCATATTTGTGATGTTCTCGAGGAGTTCTGCCAAATTGGGTATGAATCTTCTGAGGAAATTTATTTTACCAATGAAAGATTACAATTCTTTGATGTTCCTAGGGTGTTCTAATTTCTGGATAGCTTCTATTTTGTCGGGGTCTATTTTAGTTCCATCTTTAGAGATTATATGCCCCAACAATTTTCCTTATTCTAAACCAAAAAGGGTTTTCTTGGGATTTAATGAAATCCCAAATTTTCTGCACTTCTCAAACACTCGTCTGAGATGTCGTAATTTTTTCTCGTCTGATTTGGAGTAGACAGTAACATCATCTAGATATATGACTATAAACCTCCCAAGCTCGTCCACAAAGGCAATATCCATTGGTCTTTGGAATGTGACACCAACATTCATCAAACCAAAGGGCATTTTCAAATACATGAATGTTCCCTAGGGTGTGGTGAAAGTTGTTTTCTCCTGGTAATCTGGGTGGACAAGAACTTAGTTATAACCCGAAAAACCATCTAATAAAGAGATCCTATTGGCCCCAACTACCTTTTATAAGATGTGGCCCATTTTAGGTAGAGGGTAGTTGTCTTTGAGGGAAACCTTGTTTAGGTTTTGGAAATCAATGCAAAGCCTCATTTTGCCCGTCTTCTTCCTGGTAGGAACTAGATTAGAAACCCATTTTGAAAATATTAAGGGGGATATAATTTTTGCATCATACATTTTTTTAATCTCCTTTTCTATTAGGGGTAGTAACTTGGGATTGATCCTCCTAATTTTCTTTCTGAAAGGTTTATGTTCTTCTTTTATTGGAATTTTATGTTGTATGATACTGGTGTCATAAGCCTTTAAATCTTCATAGCTCTAGAAAAACACATCTACGAATTCTTTTCATAGATTGATGTATTTCTTCTTTTTCTCTGGAGGTAAAGACTTGGATAATTTAATCATCTTGGGTTTTTCCTTTGTTCCTATATTTCACTCTTCGACCTCTTTCCTAGTGGGTTCTATCTTAGGTTTTTTCGCTACATTGTTGAAATCAAACAGGTCTTCTAAAGGAACTAAACCTCTAGGTAAAGCATTGTTTTTCTAATGAAAAACATCTGAGTCTTCATCATTTTCATTTATTTCATCTGATTCTACTTTATTTACACTACCATTTTCAAAAATTAATTTATTTACACTATCATCATCGTTTTCTGTATCTATATTTGTACATTCAAATTCATTCTTCAACTGCAGGAAATCTTCAATTTGTTCATCATTACCAAATACCTGCCAATACCTAATGTTGTCTGGAATAGTCGGTATGCACTTCACCTCTACTGTGTATTAGCGATTTGGTTTGAAATGTATTTTTCATGTGGCTACTGAAGTAGCCAATCCATCTGCTAGTATGTTCTGGGCTGTAGGCATTACCTACATGTCGATTGCAGTGAAACATTCCAAAAAATCTAAAACAACATTTCTATAGTCTCCGAGTCTAGGATTCTTAATTGAATACTCACCTTTAATTTTATTGATGACAAGTTTAGAGTCACCTCTTACCATAATCTTTTTGGCGCCAACCTTCTTTACTAACTTCAGGCCGAGTAGAAAGGCTTCGTACTTCGCTACGTTGTTGGTGCACTAGAAATTTAGTTTATAAGAGTGGCTCTCAGAATACTTTGTTGTATGATTGTGTAACCAAACCCCAGCGCCAACTCCCTCTTTGATCATATCCCCATCAAAGTCCATACTCGAGAGATCGACTGGAAATTCATTACTTTCTATTTTTATAGTGTCTCTTACCTCAGTATTTGATTTATCTTCTTGCAGGTCAAGTGCATCATCTTCCAACCAAGGAATTTAATTTTCCAAGTCACCATCATTGTACAAAATGAATGAATCTAGATAAGAGTGTGCAGAGTATAATGAGTAGATGTGTGGTTTTTCCTGACTTCTAACCATATACTTCATTAGACTCTCTCTATACAGTCTTCATTGTTGTCCAAATATCGAGATGGTAGCATAAGACATTCTAACTGCAAAGTGCCTTTCAACTTAGCTCCCCAAGATCTGGATAGAAACATACCATAGTTTGGGGGAATGTATGCAACCATAATATCCATCACAATGATTTTTGCTGGGATTTGAGACAGGTTGATACATAAATCCTTAATTATCCCTATTCATTTGACCTTGACAGAGTCAAAAGAATGTAATTCCTTGTAGGTTCTGGTGACATCAAGCCCCAACTTCTCCATCACATCTTTGGTCATCAAATTTTGAGAGGCGCCGGAATCAAGGATAGCATTGTGCAAGATTTTTTCATGGATATTCAGACGAATATAGAAATGGGGAACAACATTGTTGTTAGTTTGTCCATCAACAGGGCCGAACAATAGCTCAGGTTGATCATCAGTAAGATTTACGATATCTGAGTGTGTTCCTGATCCAATATTTAATGCTTTTGTACCTATCTCTGGTTCAATTCTTAATGCTTTGATCACCTTTGACCTATACACATTTTTTCTCATTAGTTTGGGTAGGGAAATAGGAATATTCAATTTGGCTAGTTCCCCTTCTAGGCTGAAAGTAGTGGAAGTTTTGCTTTGTCTCTGCACTTCTGGTTTTTCTATCATATTTCTATGGGCATAAGTATTTGGCTTACTATTATATGCTACCTCAGTTTGATCTGATCTTTGTGAAAGTTCACAATTTCGTTTTGCAGAATATTCAACACTATTCTTCTCAGGGACTTTCCTAAGAGAAACATCTGAGGTTTTCCTGGCCTCATTTATTTTCTTCGTTTCAGTAGCCTTCTTTGTAGAATTGTCATTATTCTTCTTGCTTCTTAAATTATACTGTCTGTGCACCTCCATTATAGCATTATCAAAGGCATGTTTCTTTGTTTCCTCTTCCTCCTCATTCACCTTTGTTTGTGAGAGGAGAAAAAACTCATGTTCTTCCTGAGTAAGAAAAATGGAGTCATCATCATGAAAACCCATGAGGTTTGTGTGAGTATCATCCAACTCTTCGATTATCTCCTCCCCATCATCAGTGTAATTCTTCTGAAGAGGTGGTATAATATGTTGATCGGGCCCCCTTTGATCTCTTTGATCTCTCAAATCCCTCTATCTAATCTAGGAAGGGTTCCTTCTGAAGTTTGGATTTTTGATCTGAGGGGCAGGATGATTTTGCTTGGGTGGATATATGTCAATGATGGTTAGCCTTTCCATCATTCTATCCATACTTCTGACTATGGAATCTATTTTATCATTTGAAGAAGACATGGAAGGATCTTCTTTGATTGTAACCCTTCTCTCTATTCTTTGCCTGGATCTTATGGCTAATAGATTTGCTTCTACGCTTACATCACTTTTCTACATGTCTTCTAGAGTGATAGAATTCCTTTCCCTTAGTTGATATGACATATCAGCATCAAATCCATTAGAGAAATTGATTAAATCCAAATCTTGTAGAGGTTTAATATCAACTGAAATTGCATTATAAATATTGTTGAAACAAATGCAATAATCCTGCACTATTTCCCCTTGATTCATTTTTATATGCTCATATTCTGATAAAATCTGGAGAGGGTTTTTCTTTACCTCCCATTTGTCAAGAAAAATCAGCTGAAAAGTAGCAATGTCAACTATGGTAGCAGGGCATAAAACTTTGAACCAATTTTTGACTTCTCTAGTCAAACTCTGTGCAAAAAGTCTCATCTAGACATTTGCTTCATCAACTTCCTGCAAATCAAAATAATAATTCATCTTATCAACATGTTTTTGTGCATTCAGAGGATGTGTACCATCAATATGAGGAAGTCTAGTTTGATAGTCTTGAGGCATGGAATGTAAGGGAGTGACCAATACCAAGGGATCATATATCGCTACCATGATTGGTGGAAGAGGTTGAACAACAACTTGTGTTATTGGAGGAGAAGTGACAAAATAAGTAGAAGAGGTAGGGCTAGGGGATGTAGAGTTAATTATTTGATGTTTGATGGATGTTGCAACAATAGTCAGGGCATAAAGTTCTACAGACTATTGAAATTGATCTTGGTACAAATCTTGATCAAGAATTGCTACTAGATATTCTAACTTGTTGATTTCTTGAAGGAAACATTGATTGAATTCTATTCCGGGAGAAAGTATTTCAAGGGTCCTGGGTTGTAAAATGGTTTGATCTAAGATTGTTTCACTTATAAAGCTATCGGATTTGGTTATGAACAGACGTTTCTCAAAATATATGTCAAACTCAAGATCCTGAATAGCGATAAGATTTTCTAGGAGGGAAGTATACCTATGAAGGGGACTATGACTTCCAAAACCTTCTACAATGTTTTTATTTCTGAGTAATTTTTCTATACCGTCAACTACTATTGTAGGTTCTAGGTCAGAATGAGATCTAGTATGAATTCTTTTAGGAGCCAGGACTTTAAATTTTACAAAACCTAAACTAATTTATACAAAATTTAACAACCTCTGAAAATTTATCTCTTTGTAAGTTAGATTTTATGATTTGTTCAGAAATAAATTTTTCATTATCTAGGAAAAAGAAAATCCTAAGATGGAAAGTTTGTTCGATTCCCCAGTAGAGTCGCCACTATGTTAACTCTCTATAAATTCCCAGAGGTTGTCAGGAGGTAGAATAAATTTAGCAGAGGTAAATTTATCCAACCACTTCGAAACTGGGATCTAACCCTAGTATTTTTAGAGAGGGATCTCTCTGTAAGATTTAGATATGTTCGGGTTTAAATATTAGGCTAGTTAAATTAATCAGATTTCTATTGTTTTTTTTTATAAAGATGGTTGAAATATTGCTCATGCATCCATTGGGCTATGGGGTCTGTGTTATGAATTGAGATTAGAGAACATATTTTATAAGTTTTCTTCATAGGGAAAGGTAATGAAAATGTTGGATCCTTTAGAATTTAAAGTGATGGAAATGAAGAAAAGGTGAGATAATCAATCACAACAAATAAGCACTTAAGAATTTATTTATCACAATATCAGAAGAATAACATTCAGATCTTTAAAATCCAAAAGCAGAGTATATGAAGATAAATTCTACATTTAATCTTCTTTTAAATGATCATAGACTGAAAACAGATTGGTAGCAAAGTAAGGAAAACATTAAACAATGAGAAATAACATCACCAACATCAACACACAGGAATCCTGTGAATCATCCTTATATTGCTGGTAGATATCTCAAAAATGATTACAGATTACAGCTAGCTTGGGTGTAAAGATCAACCCTCAATACTTCAAACTCTGAAGTACTTATAGAAAATTAGAATTTGATCTTGTCATTAATGATCAGGACATGATAGAATCAAAATCTAACTAACAAAATAAGAAAATACAGAATTGTAGGAAATGCTAATGATCTATCGGATTCTTTGTGATGATTTCAAGGAAAGGTTGTTGGTGAGTCACCAAATTGACTTTGACTACTCCGTGAGTTGACCTGGACATCCACATCACCGTCTAGTCGATCAAGTCACACAGGTCTTCCCATCTCTGCTGACTGGGAATAGTAACTTTGAACAACCTTCGACATACTTCATCTGTCTCTGTGTACTTAGCAAAGGTGGGCTTGGTGATGAAAAGGTACTTTATCTCATGTTGGATACTCAGGTCCAACTGTAGATTTTCCAAGAATGCCTTTCCCATTAGGCTGCCCTGTATGCTTGTAAACTTAGACCCGTACTTTGCTACTGTGAGGATCTTATGTTTGTAGTATGAGAGAGTAATCAACTTGTTATTGATCATAAATAAGCTTCGGAGACCTTTCTTCTGCAATGAATCGGTCTTGCTGAAAAATCTTTGTATTGTAACATCCATTGTTTGAACTCTCTCTTCGAGTTGTAGCATTAGCCCCCTCTTGGTCAAGACTTTCTTGACTTCTATAATAGTTTCAGTTCTTTCCTCAATTTACAGGGATTTCATCTCTTCTTTTGATTTAGAATTGAGGAATCTGATGATCTTGTTTGCCTCTATAAGCATTTCTCCCAATTCTCCCTTTATCCTATCGATGGCCTGTTTGGCTCTCTGCACTAGCTCATGTTGTTCAAACATAATTTGTATTAGGGGAAATACCTCTGTCACTGATTTGACAAATTTCCATCCAAATATTTTCCTTAGCCTCTGACAGTGTCTTAGCCATGACTGTTTCCTTTTGCAATTCCTGTTTGAGCCTCTCTGATTTATGCATCTCCATGTTGTAGCTATCCTGGAACGTGGACTTCATCTTTTGGAGATTTCTTATCTCTTCATGCAGTTTTCTGATTTTTGCCCCTTGCATAGTCATGTCTTCCATCGCTTTTGCCAATTTCTCTGCTACATTTGGTGTTGTCATTGAGGTTGCTACTAGAATTTCCCCTGTGGTGACTGATGTTTTCATTTTTGTACTGAACCCTATGATAGGAACTGCATTCAATGGTATGACTTCCATTGGCACATTCTACTCCTTTTCCTTAACTAATTTTTCCAGCTCGACTTCCATTTCTTTAATCTGAGCATTCTGCTCCATGATTAACTTCAAAATCTCCTCTTTCCGGCCTTCAGTAATGACCATCTCTTCGGCCTATGGGTCTTCAGTAGCATATATTTTCAATTGTTTCCTCAGAGAAGCTATGCCAACATTCTTCTTTTTGATGAGCTCTTCTGCTTCTTTGACATTGGACGAATCATATCCAATTTTGAGCACCAGTTATTCTAGGGACTTTATTTTGTTATCCTTTGCCAAAGAGGATACCTTCTCCAAATTCAAATGAGTCTTGACATTGTTCAAAGAAACCTGTAACTTTGCTGCAGTCGCGGAGGTGTTTTCCAAGGTGGAGAATATCATTTCTCTAGTATGTCTGTGCAAATCCATCTGATTAGTTGGATGTACTTCTGCAGCATCAAACTCAAATGTTACCCTTTTATAATTAGAAATTGTTTTGGGTTAAGGCACATGTGCATGTAAGTAGGCCATGTGAATTCTACCCTTCTCTTTATCAAAAGAAGATAGTAATCTATGTTGGACTGTGGATGTTTGTTTCCAAAATTGAGCATAAGTACTATTTTTCAGCATCTAGTTTTTCTTCTTAATCAAGTTATATTTCTCAAAAAGGTTCAGTCCTGCAGGATCCTATGAAGCTCTAGTTGTTAATGTTGTATCACCCTGATTCTTTAAGGAGGAAGTGGAAATCATCGACTGGCTTCCTGAGGAAAATAGAGAATGTTCATCTTCCATGACTGTAGACTAGGTCTCTTCTCCACCAGACCTGTCAGGTATATGACTGGTCTTGGGCCTTTATCTGTAAACCTGTAAATCATCTGTCGAGACTTCAGTAACTAAGGGGGATACCTCTTTCCTAGGTCTTTTCTCTGATGGTGCATAAGGAGTAGTGGTCTGTGAAATACTGACAAAAAGAGGCTAATGTTCTATGTCTAG
Organism: Picea glauca; assembly: GCA_000966675.3. NCBI lineage: Eukaryota > Viridiplantae > Streptophyta > Pinopsida > Pinales > Pinaceae > Picea > Picea glauca. The sequence continues at coordinate 53,371 of JZKD02S1633212.1, forward strand.
TAGAGTGTTTTCCTCCCACTCTGTTTGGTTCATGAACTTCTCGAATTCTAGCTTGGGTACATGAGGATATGGGGAGATTTTGTTCCTTAATATTGTTTCTGTGATAATCCCACAAGGGTCATAATGCCAAGAGAAACCAACACTGAATTTCATTTCATTTAAGAGCTTGTTGGCCTCTTCTCCTGTAGCTCGACTGTTACAGATGAAATATCCTATCTATCCCTTGATCCTCAACTTTTCTTTCTTTTTGAAGTCCATGAAGGGAATATCATCTCAATTTATCATCTGTCAGATATATTCCAAAGAGAATATCCTGATAGGCAGGAACTTGGGCATCTTGTAGGGGGCCAGCTCACACCCATAGATTTTGATCTCTGTGTGATCCTGGTACAAATACCAAACCCCTATTTTGGCAAGGTCTGATAGGTGTAGGATCCTTTGAATCTCTTCATTTATTTTGGGTTCTTTCCATCCACTTAACATGCTTACCACTGGGTGGTAAAACTCGTCGAGGAAATTCTTAAAACTGAACTCAGGTGAGTTCTTTCTTAACAACGATGTCCAAGTAGTAACTGGCTGTGGATTACCATCTTTGTCGAGATTCTATACGAAGAAAGAAAACTTCTTTGAATGAAAAAATAGGAACATGTAGGCTAGTATTGACGAATACCTGAACATGACTTCGATAGGAAAAATTGAAAATTTGCTCGTGAATGTTATCGGCCAGAAACTGGTTGAAACTGAACTGGGTGGTGGAATTTTCTTCAGTGGAGAGAATAGACAGGAAACCTAGGATGGGCTCGTCCACCCACTCATCTGAATAATACCTTATTAGACAACACTAGGATGAAATTACTTGATTACCCTTTTCTGAGAACATGGAGGAATGGTAGGGGGAATTTTTCTTAGGAAATCGGGCCCTCAGGGAGGAAAATCTCAAAACTTTGCACTCTCTAGGGAAAATATAGCTTCTGGTATATTTCAATTAGAATTTCAATGGTAAAAGGAGAAAAGGATTCAACTCTGGGTATTTGCATCATCTGGTCGATGGTTTCGGGTGTAATGGTGAAAAGGGTCTCTCCGGATGATGAAACAATGGCTCTCTGATTGGGCAGATAGTGCACCTGGCACTTGACTGGGGGTGGTACACTGGCAGAGTAATGACACATGTCTTACAAGTGAGGATAGTGGGAAGTGATGTCAGTGGACGAAAGTGGTATGGGAATCTAGTTTGGCGGTTTACTCAGAGGAGGGGGTAGGTAGTAACTAGTTTAGATCCAGGGGGTCCGAGTT